>QLOM01001773.1:592-21000 GCA_003313785.1 Termitomyces sp. MG148 | reverse complement strand
CTCTACATAGGGACCTACACCAGCACCTGTGACCTCTGCCTCCAGACAAAGCCCCACCAACGTCCCCCAACCGGTCAATTGCACTTCTTTCCTATGCCTGCTGCATGCTGGAGCGTGGCCTCTATCAACTTCATCATAGAACTCCCAGACACACACAGATATGACGCTGTCATGATTGTTGTGGACCTCTAGTAAGCAAGTGCACTTCATTCCGACACATATGATCTGCTCCACAATAGGTGCCACCAACTTGTACTAAAAGAACGTCTGGAAACTCCACAGCCTTTTTGATGCCTACGTCTCTGACCAGGGCCCACAGTTTGTAGCGGATTTCACCCAAAAGCTCTACTGCCTTCTGCACATTAAGCTCCACACGTCCACCGTCTACCATCTGCAGTCCAATGGGCAAACCAAGCATGTCAACCAGGAGCTAGAGTAGTACCTCTGGCTATTCTGCAACACGCAACAAGACAACTAAGATGAGCTCCTTCCCAAGGCAGAATTCCAGTACAACAACCATGTCCACAT
This sequence comes from Termitomyces sp. MG148, assembly GCA_003313785.1. Taxonomy (NCBI): domain Eukaryota; kingdom Fungi; phylum Basidiomycota; class Agaricomycetes; order Agaricales; family Lyophyllaceae; genus Termitomyces; species Termitomyces sp. MG148. The sequence continues at coordinate 20,472 of QLOM01001773.1, read as the reverse complement.
GTCCACACAGGTCTCTCTATTCTTCCTTGACACTAGCTGACACCCCCAGATGGGCTTTGAACCACACATATGCTGATTGGAAAACAAGTCGGTTAATGACTTTGTTGACCACATGCAGAAGGCATAGGAGGAGGCAAAGGCCGTGTTGACCAAGGCAAAGGACAACATGGCCTGGTACTACAATTGAGGATGGACTCCGGCTCTCCAGTACAAGCCTGGGAACCGCGTTTACCTAGATGCCTCTGACATTGCAACTACTCGACCCTCGCAGAAGTTCTTGCATCAGCAATTGGGACCATATATAGTCAAGCGTCATGTAGGGCCCCTCACTTATTGGCTCCAATTGCCTGTTGACATGCATTGACTGCACCCAGTCTTCAACATGGTCAAGCTCTTGCTTGCCCTGGACAATCCCATCCCTGGCCAATGAGTTCCCCCTCCACCACCTCCTGTCCTTGCCAATGACAGAGCAAAGTACAAGGTAGAAAAGATCCTGGACAGCCACCTATTCTGACATAAACTACAGTACAAGGTCAAGTAGAAGGGCTACGGTATTGAGGACAACTCCTAGGAGCCCGCCAAAAACGTTCACGTGCCCACCCTTGTCCAAGACTTCCACTGTGACCACTCTGTAGCACTCCGAGTCATTTATGGCCTCTACCCCATCTTCCCAACTGACTGCACCATCTACAATCTGTTTTACCCGGTCCATCAAGACACTGCACTCTAGAGGAGGATGATGTCAGGAGACTTCTATTCTTAGAACTTTCTTTTTTAGAACTCTGAAGTTCTCTGGAGATCTTCAGAGATCTCTGGGATGCTCTTGTACCTTCTGGAAAGTACTGCATAGTTGTTCCCATGCCTCTGCTACTCGCGCTGATGTGCCATGCCATGGCAGAGGAATCCTTAGACTTGTTTTTTTTGGATTTCCCTCTGCCAAGTGATTAGTTATCTTTCCTGTTGTATGTACTGTCTAATAAACTTTAGATTTCCCTCTGCCAAGTGATTAGCTATCTTTCCTGTTGTATGTACTGTCTAATAAACTTTGGATTTCCCTCTGCCAGTTGTGTGACTTAGCCACAACCTCCGGAGGTTACTCTTATAGGCATGCTTGTCTATAGTGGAGTGGTCGGTGAGTTCGGCTGTGCTGGAGTAGCCAGTTGGGATGGAGTAGGGGATAGAAAATCAGCATTTGCCCTGGGAAGTTGTGAGGCAGGTGGATTATGAAGGGTTATGGGCTGTTCTAAGGCTGGGGTGCTCGTACTAGAGAGTGGAGAGCTCCTATAGTAGGCCCCGGTGCATGTGGGGCATGGAGTAAGGAAGGAGTTCACTATAGTGGTGTTGCTGTCCTTGTCCTGGCCGGAAGGTGTGAAATATGGCTAGGTTAGCAAAGTTTGGAAAAGGAGGGATTTTTAGAGGGGCTGGGCTTATGGCTTTGCCTTCAGATTCATCCATATCTGATCTGAGAGTGGAGAAGCCTGGGGTTGGGGTTGAGATATGCTTTTGCTTTTTATTGTGGCTTTGAACACCTCGCTGCTTCTTCAGACTAGCTATTTGGAACCTTTTCTTTGGGTTATCTGCCTTGATCATTCAAGAGGGGTTGTGGGGGTGGAAGTGGAAGGTTTAGTCACTAAGGGGAGTGGAGCAGGAAGGGAGAGTTTGTGGTATTTTATCTATATTTGGTGAACTACTAGGTCCTGTAGACCACAGGACTAAGTCCGTAGAATAGTCTTCTTGCTTGAGGGGTTCCATTGCTGATTTTAAAGTCAAAGAATTTGTTGGAGAAGCTAATCAGTCAATTTTCTTCAATAGATAATTGTAGTTGCATCTACAACAAGTATAAGTAATAATTCAACAAACCAATGAATACTTACTCTGAAACATCTAATTTTCCTTGTATTGCCAAATATTTGTCTTTATCTACATATGTCAATTCTGCCCTGCTATGGCATCACACTAAAGGAACACCATGAGGTCATCTTAGCACCAAGATTTAGCATGCCCACAATAATGCAATTAAAGGTCTCTGTGCAGTTATACAGAAGACACACTGGTAAAAGATGATAAAGAGTGGACCTTGTAGTCTACATGAAACTGGAACTCACTATGTATGAACATATCTTTGCCACCCTCCTCTACTAAAACCTGGGAATTGAACAATTGTTTTGCATGGGTGAGTCTTTTTCTCTGAATCTGAGTGCAACCCTGGTCAGCAAACCAGAAGACATGAAGGGATCATGCCATGTATGATTATGTATGTACCTACAGATTAGGCACAGGTCTGGTGCATTGTTTGCTCTTGGAAGCCCTTACAAAATGCTTGCTTGATCACAAAAACCATTGAAAGGATTGAGAAAATAGACCTGTACATTCAATGTCAAAACCATCACAAAGGAACTTCTGAAGTTAAATAGTAGTCTTATCCCTCTTTGATAACAATAAAGAAATACAAAGCAGATGTATGGAAGTAAGAGAAATAAAGTTCTGTCTAAACATATGTAAGCCATATGAATGAAGCTGTAATTAACATCTTATAAGGTTCAATTTATCTTTGGCTATGGTGCCAATCACTAGTCACCACAACAAAGTAACAATATTTTTTGTTCTTCTGGCCTACACACTGAACCTACTGTAAGCTCTCTAGTGACGTCCAATCGCTTGGTTAGCCTTGCTGGTCCCTTGCTTGACTCTTGCTTGCCTCTACACCTGCTTGACTTCCGCTTGTCACCAGTGCTTGCTGGCTCTGTGGAAGGAGTTCTGCAGACGTTAAGTGTTCCCCATACAAAGACAGTTCAATCATAGTAGTATGTACATGACCATCTCCAAGTTCATTCCACCATATGAAAATTTGTGCCATATATCACTATACACACTCACACCTTCTAAGGATCTTGCAATGCACTTGTATTGGCAATGACTTCTTTTTTTTCAATCCTTTATTATGAGCATGAGACACCTGGCATCTATTTTGCTCAGTGCTATGGGCAGGAGAGTACTACTACAAGGGCCAGTGAATATTGACCCCCCTACCTACATGGAGAAAGAGCCAACCAATGTGTCCCAGCATTGGTTTAGACACTAAACCTGCTACAACGTGTGCTATTGGTGTTAGTGCATGACTGGCATTTGACCAAAGCCTGAGTAACAGTTAGTCAAGCAGTAAGGCTTGAGATCTCCACCAAGAGGTGTCTAACCTAGAAGGAGAGGGGACAGTGGCCTAGTGTCATTAGTAGTCGGAGAGGATGTTGGGGTAGCCATATAAGAATAAAAGAAGAGTGAGCCTAAAAGAAAATTGGCCTTTGCAAAGTAGTTGTGTCAAGGGGAATGGGTGACGAGGTCAGGTGGCTGAGGACTGCTGGGGTGAGCCCATTGCAAGGCAACAATGCTGAGAAAAGCATCCAATATCAGTTATCAAGCTCGTACCAATCAAATGGATGACGTAGTTGTCATCGGCACCAAACGCCGAATTTAGGCCGATTTACCCGCTACAGAAGTTGGAAGGTGTCAACCGAGGAAAGGTAGTTCTATTTTAGGAAAGGAAGCAATGACCTCTCAAGAGGTCAGCGTCTTAGGGTACTTATTGTCAACACAAATAACCCCCCTAAAGTCCCATCAAGAAGCACAAAGTGTCCTGCCTTAGGTGATTTATACTTAGAGTTTGTTGGGAACAGCCAGTGAGGTCATACGAAATGCGACAGATGTGATACACGAACAATGGTCATTAGGCCACCGAGCTGGCCACCACACTGCTTTGTCCGCACCCATACATATAACTCGAATACCTACATGGAGTACCCTCAGTTTGACTTACACGCAACTGAGGGTACGTTACAATACGCTTCGTCTACACACACCATACTCACTCGTACCTAGATTAAACTTACGTGTATTTGGTCTAGGTACTTAAAATACAGTTTGACTTACACGCAACTGAGGATTAAACTTACGTGTATTTGGTCTAGGTGTCAATCACCTGCGGATTATCTGTACCAGTTCCAACAGAGTTAAAGGTTTTAACCTGCAGTTGAGCATCCAGATTACTCAATCCCTCTCTGTGAGAAAATCCAGGGCCAATTTGGACACTGTCATTTCGTTGTGGTGACTAGGCGATCGGTACCATACATCGAAGACTGGCTAGCATTAAACATTGCCTTCCGTAGCTAAGCGGTTGGTCGGACATACCAAAGATGAAAGGAGTCGGCCCGAGTTTCGAAAGATTTCCTTTTATCTTTCCTGTGATCTAGATAGCTTAAAATACTCACTGACTTTCTTGATACCACCATGTCGTCCTCTTTGCAAATCATTGTATTGACTACAGCTTGTATTGTAGCTGCTCTCCACTTCAAAAGACGCTTTACAAAGTTACCCCTTCCTCCTGGTCCCAGAGGATTACCTATTGTTGGTAGTCTCTTCGGACTGCCAAGTTCCTTCGAATGGATCGCTTACGCAAACTGGGGACGACAATTCAGTGAGTATAGTGTCGTTGAATAGGCGAGATCCTTCCAATTCCTCCAGACTCGGACATCATATGTTTCAATACAGTTGGACGGAGCATAGTCGTCGTCAATACCTTGGAAGCTGCAAACGAGCTGTTCGAAAACAGATCCACAAACTACTCCAGCAGGTACACAATTGCTCTGTGATCAGCTTCTGGTACATCTACTGATATCATCCAAGACCGAGGTTCGTCATGTTGAACGAGCTGTAAGGATTTAAAATCATTTCCGTCGTATACATGGAATTGAACTCTTTTGTCCATAGAATGCAGTGGGATTGGCTCTTTACATTTATGCCCTATGGTGATGCTTGGAAAGCTCGCAGGCGCTTATTTCATCGAGGTCGTCGAGAAACTTCATATGGCGGTAACTTATACCTCTGACGACGGATATTTTTTCTAGAATTTAATCCTAACAGTATCGAAAGATACCAACCGCAGGAAGTCAGGTGCACACGACGTATGCTTCGACGTGTTCTCGATCAACCGGATGATTTTGCAAAGCATTTACGAGAGTAAGGCATTATTTAAACCCTATTAACTATAATCTTTTGATCGCTGCCTCTTTAATAAGCCTAGCTGGAGCTATCATAATGTCCGTTGCATATGGTATCGATGTCCTGCCGGAGAACGATCCATACATCGCGACTGCCGAAACTGCAATGCATGGAATGAGCGAGGTCACAATCCCAGGAACATTCCTAGTCGAGTTCATCCCTCTGCTCAAGTACATACCTGCGTGGATGCCTGGTGCAGATTTTAAGAGGAGGGCCAGGATGTGGCGGGACTTCACCACACAAGTGGTTGAAAAACCCTTTGCTGCCATACAGCAGAGTCTGGTTCGCACTTCTTCGATCCTTTTGTCCCATTCCTGACCATGAACTCAAAGGCCAAGGGAGAAGCCATGCAGCCTTCTTTTGTCTCGTATTGTCTAGAAAGTCTGGGATCATCGGCAGAGGATACCTACGCTCAGCAACGTATGATACAAGAAACTGCAGCAAGTTTATACGAAGGTGATTTAACACACAGATAATCCCCGCGGCTATCTCCTGAGTTTATTGACAGGCGGTTCTGACACAACAGTGTCAGCTATGAACACCTTCGTTTTAGCTATGGTTTGTCACCCAGAAGTGCAACAGAAAGCACAAGAGGAGATAGACAGAGTTCTGCCTCCTGGACAGTTACCTGATTTCAGTGATGAACAAGCACTACCATACCTTTCTGCCATTGTGAAAGAAGTGCTCAGGTATGTGCTACCGTCAGCCACAAGTATATGAAGAATTAGTCAATTGTCCTCTAGATGGAAACCTCCAGTCCCACTCGGTTTGTCTTCATTCCTTACAAATCATTCCATCAGAGTCTAAATTGTGGCGTTGAACAGCGGTCCCACACTATGCTACTTATGACGATATTTATGACAATTACCGTATTCCTGCAGGTTCTACTGTCATCGGGAATGCGTGGTAAGAGTGATGGCTTCATTACACCCGTACCTCTACATGTATTTTGACAACGTGATTTTGAAGGGCCATTCTTCATGACGAGTGCGTTCCTCTAACACTTCGAATGAGCTCTAACGTAATTCTTGACATCATCAGGACAATTTATCCTAATCCTGATATCTTCAATCCGGATCGCTTCATGAAAGACGGCAAGCTCAATACAGAAATACGCGATCCCAGCGCGGTATTCGGATTTGGAAGACGGTGAGCATCAGATGAAAGCAGAACCTTCGTCCTGATCGATAAACGTTCTTGTTGAAAGAATATGTCCTGCTCGCCACATGGCCAACTCATCGATCTGGATCGCCGCAGCATCCATACTCACGACGTTCACCCTGTCTAAGGCTCTTGACGGTGATGGTCGTACAATAGAACCTTCTAAGGAATATAACTCAGGCCTTATTTCGTGAGTAGTGCTCTCTCCTCGTAAAATGACAGTGTATTCGATAACTTGAGTAGTCATCCACTTCCCTTCAAATGTACGATTCGTCCGCGCTCGCCGGAAGCAGTGTCCCTCATACGCATGGCCACTGAGTTATAATCAGAATCACGTATCACCAGTACTTCCTGGATATGACATGTAAATTTGTCAACGACTCAGAGATGTCATATACCATTATGCTCAAATATTCCATCTTTTCTTCATTTGTTCGTCATTCTCAAAAGCATAATCCATCGCTTGCTACGTGTATGTATACATCATTGAGCACCGGAAGTAAACCAGTAAGCTCGTAACTAGCAAGTATCAAACACAGTCCACAAGAATTACTTCAATGCGTTCCTGAAGATAATGTGTGCAAGAAGAGAATGTCAAACCACCTACTACACCAATGACCGACCCCCTACCGAATCCTGCGATAGAACAACAAATACGCAGCCTTACTCTCATCTTCATGCTGAGGCACAAACACATCCTGCAAACGGACATCAGAAACAAGCTCATCATCAATGCGCATCCATCCTTCAACCGCGTTTCGCCCTGGATGTAGAACATCTAACGTGTAGTGTCCACCGGACGCAGACTGGCCGTGATGGTACAGAGCTATAGTAAACCGGATTTCGTTGGTTCAGAGATAAACCTCAGGTGCATGAGAGCTACATACCTCCAAAAAGTTTATAATGCGCTGCTGGCCCCCGTCTCAGTGATGGCGCCATGACTTCGCCGCCGACCTCCAGCTCTTCACCCCACTGCACCGCCTTCCCCACTTTGACAACACCACCTACATCTTTATCATAGAAGAATCGCTTGAACGCTACAACTAGCACAGGCGGAAGCGCTTCTAACAAGTGCTGGATCGATGCTTGACGCGCAGAGTCAAGTTCAAGAGGCTGCGGCGCAGCCATATGCGCGAGAGCGTCTTGGACAGTGTGTATTGAGTCTGTTTGTATGTCGAGACGGAGTGCTCGCCATGCTTCAATTGTTGTTGAGTCTTTTTGGTTGGGTGATTTAAGTGTTGAGCGGACTTTGCCGCCGAATATGCGGGTGATGGGTGTGTCGATTGCCTTTATCTATGTCCAAGTAATGAGCATCCGCGAGCAGGTGGTAAGAAAAGGGGGAAAGAGGAAACGTACTGTGCGTGTAATAACCGTCCTATTCCGCTTCCCAACCTCCAACCAACCATCCTCCTTCTCCTCTTCGACTTCTCTCTCCTCCACACCACTCGCTGTCTTCTTCGCTTTTACTTTCGCCTTTTTCGCGGGTGGCGGTGACCCTGAAAGAGCCTGGACAACAGCAACCAGTTCCTCCTCCAACGCATCAAGGAAGAACCCGAGGAACTCCTCTGCGTCTTCTTGCTGTCCACTACGCATCCCATCAAACACCGTCTTCTCTTTCATCGCGTCATATACATAGCTAGGCAAAAATGCCGTCTCGCCATCCTCGTCTACCTCGCCACCACTCTCGTCACGTTCTTTCCCCTTTCCTTTTCCATTTACAGAACCACTGACCTTAGCACCACGTTCAACCTTCCTTGGAGCTGGAGAAAACTCGCGTACAAATTCAACCATGGCGTCGACCAGCGGCGTTGGTCCCTTGACCTCCTTCTCACCGCCTACACGGAACCCAAATCCATATCGCCCAAGCTCGGTGAACAGGCGATGGAACGGTGGGCAGAAGAGGAGGACCTGGAGAACGGAGTTTGCGAAGCACATGTTGCCGGAATTGATTAAACCACGGGGGAGAATGACGGGGGCATTGCTGTTTTCTGGTGCAGACATGAGGAGGACTAGAAGCTCCTGGCGTTTTGCGTGTGGGAGAGAGAGAACAGGATGAGCAAATGATGTTTGTTGTTGGAGATGCGAGCTGGAATTCGAAGGTATCGACAAAGACTGTTGCGGTGTAGAAGCGGAAACGGAGATGCCAACGACGTTGGAAGTAGGGAGACGTTTTTGGCCAGGGACAAGAGAAGCTGAAGAGCTGGGTTGGAAGAGAGAAGCCCATGATTGTTTTGGAGCAAGCGTGACAGGTGTAGGTGTGTGTACAGGTTCCGGTGGTGGTAAAGACGAAGAAGGTACAGCAGCAGGAGAAGTCGATGGAATAGAAACGATCTTGGATGCAATATTGTCCGGAGAAACTGAAAGTGATGTGACAGAAGTAGCAGGAGAGACGGGAGAGGCAGCCGCTGGTGTGTCCAGATCTGTGGTTTCTGTCACGCTTGATGATGGAACGGTTGAGGACAGTGCAGCTTCTGATTCGACGATAGGAGATTCATGAGTATGTTCGTGTTCAGACCCGGGCTCAAAATCAAGGTGAGGTTCAATTCGCAGTGGAGGGTATGATGAGTCAGGTTCAAGCTCTTCAATCAACAAAACTGGAGTCAATGGTGGAGTGGGTAGTTCTAAGGCATGTTGCACAACATAGGGTGGTGGCATAGCACCTGGAGAAATGATGATTCCCGGTGCTTGAGATGGATTCTGCGGCCTTCGAGACCATACAGCCCACTCTATGACCGGGTTTTGGACTTTAGGTTGAGGTGGTGGTGAAGGGGGGGAAGGGGAAGGAGGAGAATGGACTGACTGTGGTTGCGGTGGCGGCGACGCAGGCACAAGTGGCGGATGGGCGGGAACAGGAACAGGAGAATGAGATGCAGATGAATGGTGTGAATTGGAAAGTTTCTGATGGTGCATAGAGTAAGGATCCGGTGGAGGCATAAAAAGTTGTTTTGGAAGCGGTGAAAGCGGCGTCACTCCATTTGTATACACATAACTATGCGTTGGAAAGGGCGTTGCAAACGTCGTAGACGACGACGACGACGACGGGTCGGGATACATGGCCTGAGCGTTTGTTTTCAATTTTGTATGAAGCAATCAGTGTAAACCATGACAATACTTACGGTCTAGCTTTTTCAACCAGCTGTTTTGCTGATTTTCCAGCTTTTTCGTGTTGTATGTGGTTCCAATCGATGGCAACGGGCAGAGCGGAAACTTTTCTTGCGTCAGCAACTGCGTCTCCGCCAAATATGCACAAATACAAAACTGCCCATCAATCCGAATTCCAGTCTTAACCTCGTCTTGAAATTTCTAGAAAAATAACAATTCCTGTCCAGAATGAGGTTCATTATCAGTTTCCCTCTGGTGGTCTGAAATGCTTTCAGTATATCAGGCGTTGCGCTAAATTCAGGTTCAACATCCCAGGAACCAAGTGACTGACGTGAAGCCATGCTCTTCTATCTTGATTGAAAGATTGACTTCTGTCACAGGACAAAGCACGAATGATATCTGGGGGGTTGTGGTTACGTTCAGCTGTACCAAGGGATCCAGAGCACGAACAGCGAATATAGAATGTCTTCATCCACGTTCTGTCTCGGTCATGTAGTCTTCAAGGGCTCTCAGCTCTTGTGGGATTCAGGACAGTGCAGTTAGCGTTAAGCACGTCAAAAAAAGATTATCTCGACTGATTGCCCTCACGACTCACATCCTGTCAAGACGAATACGACTTCAGACTTGAAGGCTTGAGATCCCACGCATTCAATCGTTCGCACTCCCATATTGTATGTTTCGGCGTATTTGATAGCACTCGGCTTCTTTGATGCGATAATCACTGCGGGTAAGTCTGCTTGTATCAATGGTGTGGATGTAAGTGCATTCCAGGAAATTGTGCCGCCATGATGGTCTTATACTTTTAGCACTTGTCATGGAGCTCCAAGTCAGTGTGCGACATAATTCAATCTTGATTCATGGCACTCAAGGTTCCTCATCATAATCATGGTGTGCAATACACCTATCTCGAAAGATAAGAAACACAAAGAACCATGTTGTACGCTCACCTGCACATGGAAATGTTTCCCCCAAGACAGCTTTACACACCCGAAGTGGGCTCTGGATTCCACGCTCTCGAACACATGATATCTTCGACAATTCAGATCTGATGATAGGATCCAAGAATAATTTGCTTCGGTTTCACATCTCCTCAGCCAATAGCCGTGTGTAACATCGCAATTTGACGGACACATCCACACCACTAGGTGTTGTATCTGAGATCAATACATATGGAACCGAGATGTATTGCGAGCCTTCTCCGGGGTATTTATAAGGGCAGTTCATATGCCTCGGTCGACTGCAGGATCAAGTCTCATCCCTAGCCTTCTCCCGCCAATTAAGTAGGGCATATAAGAGGCCTTTCAAGTCATTGGAACGACATCTACAAAGTCCACTCCCAATGCTTTTCTCTCTCCCTTTTCTTAGTCTCGTGCTGGTGCGGCTCGTAGGTGCCGTGCTCCCCGACGGGCGGATGCACGGTAACATGATAAGCCGACCTTTCCTCCCGAAAGTGCCCCTCGAGAAGGTCAACGTTCCTGTCACGAGTCGCAATGGGACGGTACTTCCTCCGTATAGCACAACATACGAATTCGACCAGCTCATCGACCACAACAATCCTTCACTCGGGACGTTCAAACAACGCTTCTGGCACACCTACGAATTTTATGAACCCGGTACGCTCTGTGACCCTCTTCTAATGCAACCGAGAATCTAACCCCCGCAAATTACAGGCGGGCCAATCATCCTGATGACACCGGGGGAAACCAACGCCGACGGTATCCTGTCTCCACTTTCCTTTCTTTCTTCTCTCTCCTCATCATGTAAACCCAAGGTTACTTCACCTACCTCACCAACAGCACGATCAACGGTCTAATCGCGCAACAACAAAACGCCAGTGTGGTAGTAATGGAACACAGATTCTACGGCCTCAGTAATCCTCGCCCGGATTTGACAGTGGAGAGTCTAAAATTACACACCCTGCAGCAAGCGATTGATGATTTGGTCTATTTCGCTGAAAACGTGAACTTGCCGATGCCTGGTGGTGATAGCCTAGGACCAGATGTGGCACCGTGGATCTTGACTGGGGGAAGTTATTCAGGTATCTATTAACCTAATTCTGATAAGAAAATGCATGCTGACTCGTTGTAGGGGCTCTCACGAGCTGGACAATGGTCAAGTAGGTCTTTCTTTGTAGAAACTCGTACACGATGTTCAAAGCAATTATAGCAAAACTGGTGTCTTCTGGGCAGGTTACTCTTCTTCCGGTGTTGTTGAAGCCATCCTGTTAGTTTTCCAACTATCGTTCAGCTTTCCCTTCACTGAGTTCGTTCATGGTCTTTCAGGGACTTCTGGGAATACTTCGAGCCGGTCCGTCTCAACATGCCACAGAACTGCTCCGCTGACGTCCAGGCTGTGATCGCACACGTCGACGAAGTCTTCTCTGGGTCGAATCAGACTGCTATTCAAGCCATCAAAGACAACTTTGGTCTAAGTGACATGACACATTTGGATGATGTCGCCGGTGCTCGTAAGTGTGCCATGACTGGAGAGGCCATGGTGATGACTGATGCTTGTTAGTTCGTAACAACTTATGGGACTGGCAAGCTTTGCAAGTTTACTCAGGACCAGGAACACGGTTCTACCAGTTCTGCGATGCGTTAGAAGTCAACAACGGCGAGGTTGCACCTGAGTCCGGTTGGGGCTTGGATCACGCTCTGGACGCTTGGGGTACTTATTGGAGAGAGACGTTCTACCGCCAAAGTAAGTGTACACATCCTGCTTGGCTTATGTAAATTTATCCTGTTCCTTACAACTCTCAGTTTGTGGTACTCTTGACCCTGTGTGAGTCATCAAATGCGCGTGTAAGAAGCCAATGGGTTGATTTGTCCTCCATAGGGAGTGCTTGGGAACGTATGATGGGACTCAGTCTTATTACACCGATACGGAAGTTGATAATGCAAATCGGTCCTGGTTCTGGATTGTGTAAGTACACCTATATATGCTACTGTCTCAAACAACTAACTCGTGAACAGGTGCAATGAAGTTGGATACCTTCAGGCTCGTCCTCTTGCTATGTACTCAAAGAACTGGTAGTTTATCTATTATCTTTAAACAGGAAGGCGCACCCGAAGGACACCCCACGCTCGTGACGCGCCTCGTCCAGCCTCCTTATGACCTGGTGAGTCGCCATAGACTATCCCAGTGGTGTAGACGTTAACAAGTTCCAATTACAGCGACAATGCAAGCTGATGTTCCCCGACGCCTTCCCGGATACGGTCAACGTACAGGTCAATCGTACCAACGAACTCTACAAGGGTTGGGACGTCCGACTCGACCGTCTCTTCTTCGCTACTGGAAAGCGTAAGATTTTTGACGCCAATTGCTGGCACATCTTGAATTAAAAAAACGTGTCTTCCACAGGTGACCCATGGAAGGATGCCACAGTATCCGCCACAGATGCCGACGTACCGAGCACAGACTCGCAGCCCATCGGACTAGGCGACGGATTCCATTGCTCGGACTTGCTCACCCTATCTGGACAGGTTGACGCCACTGTGCTCAAGGTTCAAACAGATGCCCTCGCCTCTATGAAAACGTGGCTCGCGGCCTGGGAGCCTAAAAGCAAGAGCCAAGTAACTTCTGCCGCAAAGAGTGTCCCTGTCAACGACAGCCAGTCGCCCAGACAACATGCGGCTAAACCTATCAATGCTTTCAACAGGGGAATAGATGCGTAATAGGTGTTATTCCGTGACCCATCTAAACGACAATTGAAAGTAAATAGTGTCCATATATAGGTATGAAGTTCGTTACATGAGATTTTGAACTTTGAAGAGGTGTCTTTTACAATGTTAAACCTCAGAGATCGTTTCGCCCCCTCCCCCAAGGTGCGTTAGAGACTCGGACTTAAAGCTAAGGCCTTAGAGTTAGAGAGTATATTGCGATTAGGCGGTCAAGTCGAAGAAGAGCTTGAAAGTGACTTGAAAGCCATATTCTACGTAGACAAAGTTCAGGAAAGCAAATTGGTATCATTTGCCCTGGTCAGGAAGAATGTCCGTTGTAAAATGAGCGCAGTCAAGCCAGCGATGGTAAGTGGAGAAAAAATACAACGTAGCACATGACACAATGTCCAGCTTAGGAGCATATCAAAGGCAGAACGGGCGGACAAATCCGAGAGTGAATAATCCGGTGCTTGGAAATCGGGCCAGGGAAGAATGCATAAGTATGGTCTGCCAATGAATGGATCTCAGATTTCTAGGAATTGATGTTTACATCAATGGTTTTTGCTCGCTTTTCAATCGAAGTGGTACGAAGTTGCCTAACAAAGTTCGTGATTCCAAGTTCCAGCCTGAGGAACAGATCGAACAGGTTCTGTAGCTGGTGCTCACTGAGTAGTTCAGAACAAGAATTGAATCCATGAGTCATTGGGACGTTAGAAACATCTTCGGATGTTCGTTCAAACCGTCGACTTCCAGCTTGCCTTCGATTGGCTGTAGAGCTGAATGAGATATAAAGTCCAAAAAACTTCTCGTCTCTTTGGGATGGTTGTGGTAAGGGTTGGTGACCCAGATCATCGGCGCCTGTATTGAGCAATAATCAAATTTCTAACTGCGTTCAAGTGTTTTTGGCGAGCTTTGTATTCCATTCCATTTTCATGTCACGAGGTAATTCCCCGGCGAAGAATCTTCACCAGTAATCACAACTTCACCGAGAAGGTCAAACTTACTACTGTTTCATTTTGCATCGCTCTAAGTTTGATTAAGAGGCAGAGAGCACCCATGGTTTGATCTAGATTACTAGAGGCTTCTTCAAGGTACTTGATCATGGGCGTCAAGGCGATTATATTATTTTCCTATCATGAATCGATCCTGCCTGGAATCAGAACTGAAGCAGGTTATGCAACACTTGGGAAAGCATACCTGAAGTAGTCGACCTCTACCTACAAGATAACTAGACATTACTGTGAAAATCGATGGCTCTGTTGACTTATGGGTGTTGTTCTCGATTACCTCGGATTTTGTTATGCAGATATCAAAGACACATTACATCGTTCGCCAGCAAAAATTTCCACTAGGTACTACATGTCAAATGACCGTTTTCTCATATCTGTAAAAGCCGCCATTATTCTTAATGGCGAATTGCACCTGAGAGGGGATGAATTAAAAAGACTCTCAAAGGCCTCTTCGGGTCCCGTGCGGTGTCTATTATTTGAGGTTTTATTGTTAGTTTGAGGAACGAAGGACCATTATAACGATATGCCTAACCCGATTCATTCAGAAGCAAGCAAACAGTCGCTACTTTCCCACATGAGGAACCCAACGTGTTGTAAAAGACCGGTATACGAAAAAATCCCGTATGCGACGGCCAGTGAAATGAAATACCCGGTGATCATGGCCAGAAGGAGTTCGCGAGCTACCGGCAGAATCAAGATTACGACAAGTATACATATTTGGTTCTGCTTAATCCGCCGTTGAAACGCCGGAAAGCTGTGAATAATAATCTGCTTCTCACACCTTCCAATCGTAGAAACCACATTGAGCAGGAATACATTATGCTGGTTGGCGACAATTTCCTAGCCCTGTTACTCTGGCCACTGTTCCGTAACGTCAACAACGCGCCTTTTAAGACTGGAATGTAGAAACAGTAGATATCGACAGTCTTACTCCTAAGTGGACCCACGAGATAGGATGCGCAGGAGATGCCTTCCGGGATAGCTATTCCTGCGGGAGCTGTTCATAAGCACCATCCACATTAAGATCCCGTTATCAGCGTGGGGAAAGGTCAACTGGAGATGGAAAGCGAGCAAGTCAGATGAAGCTTCGTTGATTAGTGATTCACAGTCAACCAGTCAAAATATCTTTAGCACTAGGGTCTCAGGCGCCCCTGAGGCTTCAACCCAGATCACGGGGTAAAAACTAGACACCGATGGCGACAGAGATTTCCTATATGTAGTATGAGAGTAGAGCAGGAAGGGTCACAGGATTGTGCTTCGAATGCCGATGAACCGGAAAACCTCCACATTGATCAAATTTAAGCGCCAGAGTACTTATTCAGGTATCTTCGGACATTGGAGTAGTCACCGGCTACTTTCCGCGAGATAATTCGAGAGATACCATACTTAGCTCATGCATAGTCAAGAGGGTAGAAAAACAAAATGAACAGATGTTCTGAAGAAGCGAAGTGGTTGATAACCAGTTTGATGCAAAAAAGCCAGCTCGAATATAATTTTGATTTGTTTAGATAACGTGTGGGGAAAGAAGCGAAGTCAGTGCTGGACTCTGTGCATTAGGGAGTTTAGATATTTTTCCACGTAATCGTTATTGAGTCTGAACGTCGAGTATCCCAAATGCAGTAGCGCAGTGAGCCCTGCAGAGCTTACTGCGGATCGATTTGGTAAGTACAAGATGAGAGATGAAGTAGGAGTGGAAAAACAAAATTACCAAGAGTTTGGCGCCAAACGCGTGTCACATGGTCGAACCGTGACTGAGAAAAAAGGGTTTTTGACTTCGCACTTCGCGGGCTGGACCCTAGAACCCTTGTACTATAGCAAACGTAGCGGGCACTTTTCCGCAAACTTGCTGCCGCATATCTCCTAAAGACGATTGTCTACTTCTGAGAACTAGCCATAATCGCAGCATGGTGAGTCAGATGACAAGTTTACAGCTTCGACACACCTCCGTCGAGTCCGCTCGAACTGGCTCATTGTGATGAAGGCCTATCGGTAGAGTTTCTCACCCGATGTCCTTCCTGATTCATTCCATCATTGGTTGTCTCCCAGGCGCCCAGCCACATTGAAGTTCTCTCGGAATCATTCGGTGAATATTTTCCTGCACTAGGACAAGGGTTCCGAGAACTTCGCAATTGCCGTAGAACACACTGTTTGCCTTAAACTTCTTCGTCGTCTTCTTTGGTTTGTATCACTCAGCCGAGGAAAGACTTGCATGTCCGCGCCGGTCACGGTATCTATCTCAGCGATGAACTGAACGATGACGAATTGATTCGGCTACTTTATGCTGTGGTAGGATTTGCGACGATGCCGGAAATAGCTGGCCATCATTGATACTTTTTGTCCTCCTTTGACTTCACCCTTTGTCATCTTCCCACTCTTGAGCGCTTCATGTGGGAAAGCTTATCAATATCGAATGAAGACTTTTGAATATCATTGCGCTCTTGATGTATTCAGTTCCAATGGCAGAACATGCATTGGATCCTTATTTTTTGCTTTTCTTCTGTTTGCTAGACAAAAGCCTGACTCGATATGGCACATCCTAAATTTTCCACGCTTCTGCCAGTGGAGGCGAAATATGCCTCATTTCCCGTCCTGATTATGAATACAGAGTTCTTGACATAATATACCGCCCTAGCATAACACGTGGTCATGGCAAGCCAAGTCATAGACTTTCACGTATTGGTATATTTGCGTTTTTTTGACAGTGACAATAGTCCACTACTATTCATCAGAACTAGCTCAAATTGGGTATTTAGACAATCCAGAATGAGGATGAATTCATATCATCTGACCCACTCAACCAGAAACACCAGGCAATGCACGATTTCACAGGGTCGCAGATGCTATCTCCAGAATACACAGCGATATGTGTAAGGTTACCATATCTGGAAAGTTAGTTTGTCCTCGTGTGAACCTTGAGGAGAGCCCGTCCACCACCTCCCTTTGTTTTAACAAGTGCGCCTCCCGCCTCGTGCGCAACCCTAGCAGCACGATCGACTCATCCTCGGCCGACGAACGAGGACAAGACTACCCCTGCATCGCGCGCAGGCTACGGCGCCCTTCCACGCTGGCTGCACGCTTTCGGCCCTATCTTTCTTTGGAACAGAAGATGCATGGATACCCACTTGCAACTCCAGGCGCCCAAGGTGGCATTGCTCGTGGGAGAACCACCTGCTTTTCGCTCTACGGGCCGCGGCTCCCGCTTTGGTGTATTCGTAGATGACTGCACACAGCGAGGTTGGAAACGTGACAGCGGGAATGAACGCAGGCCTGAGAAGAGAAGATTCGCAAAGATGGTAAGTTATGCACAGGTATGTTTGTATTGCCTATTGTACTGGCGCGCGCGTACGGCCGTGTGTTCCAAGTTCGTGAACGTTCCCTGAGCTCGACTACTCCGCAGTTCCAGATTCCATGCGCAGTTTCCGGCGCCCACTGGCTCGAATTGGATTTCTGCCCACGCACCTGTCCTAAGAAGTCTCCATTCACGGCCATTTGTCTCCTCCTGCTAGTCTAGTCAGCTGTCACAAATCTGGACTAGTGTGCATGTCGAGAAACCTTCCTCAAAATGGGATATGTGGGTAACAACTGACCTGGTTCGCAGAAATTTAGAATTTTCCGATGAAGCCCAAGTCTTGCTTACAATGGAATACATTGGCTGTCGGAGCATGACCTTCAGATTCCTACCTGGGTGCTTTGTTTTCTTTCGACTGTTCTTTTTTTCCAAGTTCCGGACAGCACCCTCATTGATAAGCTTTTTCTTTGCCGCACACCATGTTTGATCATATCTTATCAGGTGTCCATTACAATCTATGATTCCTTTCCGTCGATCCGACTCTTTTGTACCAGGAGCGCCCCCACTTTGGCAAGTTCCATCGATGTGCCATCGATTGGGAAATTCCTTGTCTGGCCGTGGCCAGCTTGAGGCAAGTTGTATTTACGAATGAGGTGCATCACGAGACTGCGCCCTTTCTGCTGTTGATAACCCGGCTTTTAATTTCCATCATGCGCTATTAATCGTGATGGCTTGATCTGGAAATGCGTTCATCAGATAATAGAGACTAGGGTCACTCTAACTCTCGAGCTCGAGCTATCGGATTATACGGTCAGTTTTAGTATTGCCACGTTGACATCGATACCAAGGAGAACATGCATCTTTTCTATGATGTTGAGCTTGAGACATCAACATCGTGTTCAGTAACATTTTCGTCTGACTCAGAGAGCTGGACCAGTTCAACATTAGAATCTATGTCCGGGGTTCAACGAAAATGTCTATGGAATTCCTGCGTCATTTCCATGTATACGTATCATAAAAGCATCACAACCTTTCAACAGAAATGTCTGTCAGAGACATGTACAATTATATCCACCGCGACAAAACACAATCTTGCCCTTTCGAACCCTTTATCAGTGTACCATACCATTCAGCACAAGAGACTCCTAATATCCTCATACTCCCGAACAAGTAAGACCACTTGACGCACATACCGCTGCCTTAAACCGCACCGCCCTCAAACCGCGGCATCCCGAGCTTTCCGCCCACTGACGCCGCATCAATCGGGCACCTCTGCGGCGCGGTCTGAAACGAGGGGGGCCTTAGCTAGGCTCAAACATGTGGCGCTACGTCATTGCGGATTCAGATTTGCTTCCGCCGTAGTGAGGTGTGTCGGGCTTGTGGTTTGAATTGAGGAGGTGGCAGCATCTCGGCTATAGCGCTGTATGAGGACGCCACTTGGAATTGCATGGAAGAGTACAGTGAACTTTTCCTCATTTGAAGTAAGAGGGCTAGTGGAACCAGACCACGAGGGGGCGTTACAGCGTATAGAAGGTGCGTATGTATCTGAATCAACTATATGATACAGATGCCTTGGTGCTATTGTATAGCACTGTATGAGGACGCCACTCGGAATTGCCTGCTTTTCCTAATTTGAAGTAAGAGGGCTAGTAGAACCAGACCACGAGTGGGCGTTACAGCGTATAGAAGGCGCGTATGTATCTGAATCAACTATATGATACAGATACCTTGGCGCTATTGTATACGTACAGCTTTTTTAGGAAGGAGAAATCGCCGGAAGAAAAAACTCCGGGACTTAGTCAAGCCATCTCGCGAAAGTTCGTTCGTTCGTTCGTTCGTTCGTTCGTTCGCGGGGTGGGTGGGTGGAACGCCGGGTAGCTTACCCTCCCTTCCTTCCATTCCAAACATAATACATACATAAAAAACAACAACAACAATCTCCAAGATGTCGTATCTGATATGATATGATACAAAAACCCCGGTCTCTTCAAGATCAGCTTCAATTATCAATTATCAATGATCGATCGGGTCTGGATCCCATTCAGTATGTATGAAATGAACCCTAGGCCAAGGGGTCCATATCTCGACTCGAGTCGACGATATGTACGCCATGTAGCTGCGCGCCCTGAGCCTGATCGTGCGCTTGGCCCACGCGGGGGTCTCGGCTACGATACAACCCAATATGTAGCAGCCGTGCCTGCTCCATTCAATGAGCATCCCATGGGTCTCGGATACGACGCTAATAAGTCCATGTCCATGTAACCCAAAAGCGAAGGCAGCGGTGCCTTGCTCCATTCCGTTGGAGTACATATGTACTCTGTGCCCGTGAGCGCACGGAAAGGGCCCCCTTTCGGTCTGCAACTGGAATTCGTGGGGGTGCGGTGCGGCCTGCGGACAAAAAGACGGGTGCAGACTGAGATGATTTCAAAATTTCAATACGCACTGGCAGTACGCACCGCGGCACGTGAGGTACTACGCGTACGTACTTCTGTGCCACCCCGTTTTTCGTTTCGTTTCGTTTCGGATTCCAGAAGTCACGAATCACGAATCACCAGGACGCGCCGCGCGGAATAGATAGATAGACGACTCGACGGATTGACTCCCACC
>QLOM01001772.1:0-19268 GCA_003313785.1 Termitomyces sp. MG148 | reverse complement strand
TTCCCACGAACGACTCGGCTACATGATCCGGGTACGGTGGGACGCCCGAGTGCCGAATAGTTACCCAATTAAGGGGTTCCAAGCTGTGTACGATCCGTAGCTTACCATTCTTTTTGAGGACGCAGAACCAACATGATCGGTAGGAAGAATTTGACGGTTCATAGACGCCCGCTTTGATTTTCGTGCGTATTATCTCCATAATTTCCCCTTCTAAGCCTGGCGGTATCGGAATGTTCTTTTTGTTCCAGGGTACGTGTGGTATGGTCGGAATGACGATCGGAGGGAACATTGCCGGGTTAAAACTCCCCCGCTCGGTATCTTCCCATGTGAACGCCCGATTTTGCCACGAGGTCGGTGAGTACCCTTAGTTCGGCTTTTGATAGGAAACCAGTGTCGTGATCTTTTATGAACTGTTCCAGCCGCTCTGCTGTAAACCGCCCTGTAGGAACCGTCGGCGGTGGGTTCGGATTTAGGGCGGGTATTGATGCTAGCGGGTCTCCGATAATATTCCTTTCGATGCGGTAGTCCTCTAATATTCCTTTCGATGCGGTAGTCCTCTGCCACGTGTCCCAGTACCGGTTTCACCTTTAAGGCTACAGGTTTGTACTTTTTCTTGGTCTGTACGCCCTTGCGTTTTGCTATTCCGGCAAACGTCCCCAGTGGGTTGTCGGCCCTAGTTTTGGTCGGAACTTCTGTTCGGCGAGTCTGACGATCGTTGTTACAGTTGGTAGATTTTTGTTTTGCGTGCCCTAGAAGGTAACTGTCAGTGAGTAGTATTGAATCGTCGGGTGCAATGTGTTTGAACAGTTCAGACGTGGTGATATAAAGGTAGGCCAACATAGCCTCATATGCTTCTTGGGAGCTGTCTTTTATAGGTTGCTTGGTAGATACATGCTTGGGATCGGAAGAGGATAAGCTGTTTGTAGAGACCGTTCCTGGAACAGCCTCGTCAATTAGTGCGTATGAAATAATTTCTGCGGTATTGTCCTTGTAGTTGTATTCCAGCGTCAGCGCAACATCTCCGTGATCACCGCCAATCACTTCCTCAATGCCATCCAAAAACACTCATGACCTTCGGTATCCGCCGGAACGTACTGTTGGGTGGGCCGTCTCTTATCCGGGGGACTCCCGCAAGAATAAGTAGGTATCGTTTGTATGGCCCCCGTGTTTGGGTCGGTTATGGTGATCGACGTATTTTCTGCGCTATGTGTTTTGACTGCACTTCTGGTGAGGACATCGAAGGGTTTTCCTAAGAGTACGTTGTACGCCGGTTGACGGATGACGTGTATCTGTAAGAAAAGGGTTATATCGTCGAATATGCACGGCACGTTAGTTGCTAATCCCAGGGATGCGTCAATGGCCCCGTTGGCGCTTTGCATATGCAATACAATCGACGGATCGTAGGAGATCCCGATCCGATTTGCCACATCTTCCGACATGGAAATTATCTGGGACCCACTATCCACGATACACTCCACTTCCGCTTTCTGTCCTATGAGCGCAGTTATGGACCTAAGCAAATCAGTATCTCGGGCTACACAGAACTTCTCCGAAACGGCGCCCAGCAGTAAGGATTTGAGGTAGTTTAATACCGGGTCTGACGATGTTTGCGAGGCGTAGTTGATGGTGGTCAGATCGTTGGTGTTGGAGAGAATACGTAAAGATTTTCCGCCACTATCCACTACCTTGACTGAAGAGGTTTGTGCTTCCTCTACCCCATCGTCTGTAACTTCTTCTATCTGGGCTATATTCGTTGCCAAGATGCGTTTCGGTGTAACCGCTGCCCTAGCCAAATTGCGTACGTCCGGTGCAATGCTCAGGACTTCCCTGACTGTCATCGTGACGTGAGCCTCCATCAACCGGCCAAAGACTGCTTTGGTGTGTTCTACCGATTGTATCGGTACCTCCGTTCGGTAGGCCCCGTTGTTTCATTTGTCCGGCTTGCCCATCACCCTGTCTGCGGGCGGAACATATCGCCGCAGGATGCCAGAGAACGGGTGTAGCGGTGCTTCCAGATCCGGCACCTCAGTGACCGTAGGCCTGTTGACAGGTCGGTTAGTCCCTTCGGTTGGCGTGGTTTGCTTGACCGGAGCAGCCTCGGGAGTGACCATTGGCCGGTAGTCGGTTAACGGACGCTTCGCTTTGGGGATCTGGACCCCGTCCATTACCTGGCGGTTACGGTTTCCCGCCTCCCGTAATTCTAATACTTCCAGTTGCTCTTTGAGGGCTGCAATCTGCTGCCCTATGTCTGTAGTGACGTTCGCGAACGTAGCCAAGGGCGCCAGTACCTGTGTCTTTGCCGGAGAAATTTCAAACACCAGCTGCTGGATGTTGGTCTGAACGAGATCCGGGTTTGCGTTGGCCAAGAGAGTTCCCGTGGCTATGTTGCCCGGGTTGCGGCGGTGGTACTTGTCAACCCTGTCTTTGTAAAGGGGTTTACTGGGGTCGTAGGGAATGAAACCGCCTGACGGAAGAACTACCTTTCCTTCCGCATTTCATCGGCATTGCCCCCGCAGGATGTAATCTTCGAGAACGTTACATCTGCCCCTGACCATGGTATGCCCGATTTCTCCACAAAAATGGCAGCCATCTCCTAGCGGCGGACGGCTATTCTGTCGGTTGTTCCCTATCCCTTCTCCGTTTGGGGCCACCACTTTTTCTAGGGCTGCCGCCACGGCCAATTTTACAATATTGCCAAGATCTTCTTTCTTAATATATCCGTTGTTTGTTGCGGGCGTATTTGCGGTGCTGCGCGTTGCTTGCGTTCCTGGTGCCGGCAATACCCCTCCGGCGTAGCCTGTTGGCGGGGCAGGGGTTGGCGTGGAACTGGTATTGGTGCTGTGCAATATCCATATGCTGGCCTCATATACCCGACTAACCTCGTGAGGCTCATCAGGGTGGTGGTTGGGAGCTAAGATCTCTAACTGTCTCGCTATTTTCGTCCATAATGACGTTGGGAATCCCTGCTGGAAGTACCGCTTTTCCTTGTTCGCGGAGATTTTGTTGTGACTCTTTAGCCATTGCGCAATTTGTTGGAACGTTCGGTAATAGTCCGAGAGCTGGCCCAATGTAATTAAGCCTGTACGGAACGTGCCCGTTACATGCCTTTCCAGGTTGCTCACCGCCCATTTGGCTTGCTCCTCTGCTCCGGGATATAATTTCACAATTGCGGCTTTTCACTCCGCGTAAGTGTATGGGCGGTTTGGTTCGCCGGTATTACCTTCAAACTGCGGAATACATGTCCATAGTTCCGCCGTGTCATACGACACATATCGTGCCACATATTCCTTCTTATGGCGCTCGTCCGTGACCTGGCAATCACAAAACAAGTACTCTAATTCGCGGAAGTAGTGAGGTAGCTCCCTTGGCTTGTTTTCATTCCATTTCGGGGCTGTTCCGCTGCCCCTGGTCAGCATCCGCAAAGCGGTGTTTTCCTCCATTCTCCTGGGTTGACTATCTTCGATTAGTTTTGGTGGGTGCTGAACGGGTGTCAGTCGGGGAGTGGCCAGTACCGATATGTTGAATGAGAAGAATTCGTCTAGCGGGGTTACCGGTGATAAGTTTCTTGGGAATAGATCGGGGATATCGTCAATGGTTAGTCTCCGGTATGCCGCTTCTAGTTCTTCCACTAAGGTAGGTGGTACGTGGCGCCTTGTTGAAGGGGTCAGGTCGGTTAATCCGATTTGGATTGGGATTGTTGGTAACGGCGGGAAAAGACTCGATGGCGGTTCTGCAGCTTCCCGGTGTCGCCTTTGTGCTCTAGTTTCTGGTGGTATTCTGTAAAAGAGTCCCTCGCGGTGGGTTCCAATATGATAATGTCACTAACTTCCTATAGGCAGAATGTTGACTTTTGGTAAGTCTGATATTATTAGCGTGCTATAGGGGTGACTGATAGTCAGCAAAGAATCTTTCGAGGATTACCACCTGATTGCTCTAAGTCGACCGTCTGAGCGCGCGATGGAAGTAGCTGTCGGTAGGACAGGAGCTTTTTGGCGGAAACTTCTAGCGGTTTATCAGGATGTTACGTTTTTGCAGTAGACGACGGATCGGTAGAAGCGTGGTAAGAGAGAGGACGCTGTCGGAATCGGTGACGGAAATGCTGTTGAATACGCAGGACGCAACGGACTAGTTCGGAATGTCTTTTGAACTCTGTATCGTAAACTCTGGACTATGTTTTGAGGTGAAAGAGATGCTTTATTCCGAACATATTGTACAGTTTTATAGTATTCCATCCGACTAAGGTTTCTCCATTGTCTCTTAGCGGATCCTGCTTTTCTTCTCTGCTATCCGCTTTCTGTCCCCTATTCTTCCGTCATTCCATTCCTCTGTTCCTTTCTGGGGTTCCGCAGTGGGTACCGCTGGGTTTGTTCCGTACCGTTCTTCGGTCTGTTCCCAACCTATCCCGTCTTTGGGTCCTGTCAGTCCCGCTGAAGGGCGGCGTCCTCATTTGGGATACTTTTGCTCTTTCCGCCCTCAGTGCCGGGCTGTCCCTATCAACGGAATTATGAGATTCACGACAAGGAGATGCTTGCAATCATCTGATTGTTGGAGAAGTGGCACCACTTCTTGGAGAGGACTCAGCACAAATTCAAAGTCTGGACAGACTACAAAAACCTGGAGTACTTCTGGACAGCCAAAAAGCTCAACCGTTGACAGGTCCGGTAGTCTCTGTACTTCGCCAACTTTGACTTTACATTGCACCACAAGCCTGGTCAAAGCATAGAAAAGCCTAACGCCTTTTTCTGGCATGCTGACCATGGTTCTGATGCAAGGAATAACAACAACATCACTCTTCTGCACCTGTAGCTGTTTGCCATTTGCGTGCTTGAAGGAGTAGCAGTCCAGGAAAACAAGGTCAACATACTCTGGAACATCTGCTGAGGTAATCAAGAGGGAATACAGGAGAACTCAGTTGCAAAGGCCACACTAGCGCTATGCTTGGGACACTCCTTTGGTGCAAAATTTGTATGCACTGACAAGTGGAGGCTGCAGAATGGACTCCTTATTTTCCAGGGACGCATCTACGTGCCAAACAACTTAGAGTTCTGGAGGCACATTGTTAAACAGCACCACAACTCCAGCATTGCCAGACACTCCAACCATTGGAAGACATTGGAGCTGGTCTCCCAGAACTATTGGTGGCTGCAGATGCCATGCTACATTAGCACATACACTGGCACTTGCAACTTCTGCCTCTGGACAAAGCCCTATTGATGCTTGCCAACCAACCAACTGCACTTTCTTCCCACACCAGCCACACGCTGGAGCGTAGTCTCCTCAGAAAACTCCCAAATGCACATGAATACAATGCTATCCATGGTCATTGTGGATCTCTGTGGTAAGCAGGCGCACTCAACCACGTCCATGCATCCATGCAGGTCTTTTTGTTCTTCCTTGACATTGGCTGATACTCCCAAATGAGCTTCAAACCACGCACACACCAATCAGAGAATGTGACTTTGTCAATTGCATGCAGAAGGCACAGAAAGAGGCAAAGGCCACACTGACCAAGGCAAAAGATGACATGGTCTGGTACTACAATTGAGGATGGACTCTGGCTCCCCAGTACAAGCTCGGAGACTATGTCTACCTAGATGCCTCTAATATCGCAACTACTTGACTATTGCAAAAACTCTTGCACTAACAACTGGGCCCATACGTGGTCAAGCAACAGGTCAGACTCCTTGCGTACTGACTTTGGCTGCTTATTAGGATGCATTGACTGCATTCAGTTTTCAATGTGATCAAGCTCTTGCCTGCCTCAGACAATTCTATCCCCAGCCAATGAGCTCTTTCTCCATTGCCTCCTGTTCTCACCAACAATGGAATGGAGTACAAAGTGGAGAAGATCCTAGACAGCCATCTATTCTGGCGCAAACTACAGTACAAGGTCAAGTAAAAGGGCTATGATATTGAAGACAACTCCTGGAAACTTGCCAAAAATGTTCATGTGCTTGCCCTTGTCTGAGACTTTTACCATGACTACTCTATGGTGCCCCAAGTCATCTCCAGCCTCTACTCTATCTTTTCAACTGACTGTGCTATTTGCAAACTGTTCTACCTGGTATGTTGAAATGCCGCACTCTGGAGAGGGAGTGATGTCAGGGGACTCCCATTTTTAGAACTTTCTTTTTTGGCTCCCCAGAGTTCTCCAGGATGCTCTCATGCCTTCCAAGAAGTATTGTACAATCATTCTCATGCCTCTGCCACCTGTGCTGATGCATCACACTGTGGCAGAAGGATTCTTAAACTTGTTCTCTTTGGATTTTCCTCTGCTAAGTGATTAGTTGTATTTCCTATTGTATTGTACTGTCTCTAATAAACTTTGGATTTTCCTCTACTAGTTATGTGACTTAGCCACAACCTTCAAAAGTTGCCCTTACAATGATAGGACTAAAGCATTACCTAGGCAAGGTTGAGGTTGTGCTTGAGTGTTGCGCAGGCCTAATAGAAGTTGATGGAGGCAGTTAGACTAGATGGAAGATGCTGCCAGTCCTTGGCTTTGAAGAGGGTAGAAGAAAGCAGCAGATACTGGGGAGAAAGCCATGGAGCAATCAGCAATGGAAGGAAAATGAATCCAAAAAATGGTGCACTAAGTGGTATGGCTGCTAAGAAAGTATAGAGAACAACTCTGACAGGGCATGGGCAATGCAAGACATCCACAGGATGGCATTAAAAGAGCCACTAAATGTTCTGGGAACAACTATGAGGGCAACATTGGAGAATAAGTCTATGAAATCAGCAGGCAATAGCAAAGTACAATTTACCAAGCCAGCAAAGGAGTTCTTGGAACTAGAGATGCCTTCTTCTTTGCTTTCAGTGTCAGCGTTGGTCTAAACCAAGAGCAAGGCAGGTGTGAAAAAGAGCTTCTTCAGTTCAAGAGAAACAATTAAAGCAAGAAGAGCAAAGACATATTTGGCAAGAGGCAGGCAATGTCACAGGAGCTGACAACCCAGCCAAGGATTCTGTACTGCTGATGATGCTAAATAGAGTGGGGCAAAAGACAGCAACAGACAGGAGCAAAACAGCAATAGATGAAGAAAAAATGGCAGAATAGGCGTAGGCAAAGAAAGAGAACTGGACTGTATGGCATGAGCAAAGTAGCTATGTGAGACAGGCAGAAGAATCACAAACAGTAGGTAGCAAGTCAGCAGCAAGTAAGCAGGCTTGGAGAAAAGGAGGCAAGGTTAAAGAATATGGGTCAAGGGCTCTGCAGGGGGCGTAGAGCTGCTGCAGAACTGTTTTAAAGGGGAGGCATATTCATTTCTATCATCTGCTAACCTTACACTTAACTCCAGACCTCAAAACCACTTCTGGAGGTCCCAAAGAACAACTCCCTGGACCAATTTCTTGCCAATGATCTCACTCTTACAACTATCACAAACGCCACTGTCAATCATCCTAGCTATTAATTTTATCATCCTGGCTATCTATCATTTGCACATCACTGTCTCTGGAAGCCCCTGACGCCACTGCCATCTGATTGCCACCAACACCTACCACTCTATTGATTGGAACCAACACCTGCCAACTTGTATAGAGTTCTGGAGCTGTGCTCAGATTCAGAGATCAAAGACTTGGCCCGGGACCTATCCATGAGAGTACTTAAGTGGTGAGATGGAGACTTGGATTTCCCTCTGCTAGCTGTGTGACCAAGCCATAGCCTCTAGAAGTCGCCCTTACACAAACCAAACCCTACAGCATGACAGACTAGAAGAATAGGTGGGGAGCATGACATTTCAAACCAATGGACCAAGAAGGTAGTAATTGCTCTTGCCATGGAAAGGAGACCTGAGTAAACAGCAAAAACAATGATGCCTGCAGCAATGACAGGGAAGGATTCACATCCAAGTAAGGAGACAGTATTGTCTGAGGCAAGATGTTACTATCTGCCTTTTGAATTTATTATAAATACTGTACTACAACCTAGAATAAAACAATAATTTTTTCCTCAGTAACCAGAGAAAAACTCATGGTATAGATCTAGAATCTGTTTAGCAACTTTCTAACAGTGTCTAGCAACTTTCTGACAGTGTCCAGCAACTTTTCAACAGTGTTCAGCGACTTTCCAACAACGTTTATTTACTTTTTGCTATCAATCTACAAACTCTGAATTGTTGCTAGCATTTAGCAATCGCCTGAACAATATCAAGTAGTAATCTCTAAAGAATCCTTTGCTTATTACTGATCACACCTATAGCATTCCAACTAAATCACAAAAAACTAGGAACAAGTCTTGATTCAGCATATAAAAAAATAGTGACGCTATCACCGTGCAGCTCAAACTTGCATTAAACCATTTAAGATCCTTGCAGACATCTCATCTTGACAAAATAGGAGATCTGCAACTTCAAATTGATGGCAGTTGACATAAGATGAAAAATTATCATTTAAAGAGAAGTTCCAAGGAGGAGGTGGAGCATCTTGTGTCAAAAAGTCTCCATTTTGACTGCATGGGAATCCTGTAATAATAGTGAGTATAACCATGTTGTCAAGAACATGTAAATATACTATTAATTTTAGAATGATATTTCATTTGTTCTTACAAAGGAGGTCTGGTATCAGAATCAGCATGTGTGTCACCAGATTCCAAATCTGAGGGATGTGAAGATAGAAAAAGTGAATGTGATGGTGGTGAATAGTGTTCAAATTGTTTTGGCATTGGTAGAGATTAAGTTTTTGAAAGAAGTGTCATGTGTTTTGCCACAAAATGTTTGGTAGCACCTACTGTAATGAAGAATAAAAGCATGTGTGTACATGGCAGCAGATGTTTCTTGGCCTAAAGTTCATGATATTAGCAGTTGTCATGACCCGCTAACTCCACATCCAACTCCAGACCTTGAAACCACCCCCAAAGGTTCTGGAGGTCTCAGAGGACAACTTCTCCCACTAGCCTCATAGCTCCTGACCAATTCTCTACCAATGATCTCACTCTTACAACCATCACAAATGCCACTGTCAATCACTCCGGCTATTGACTCTATTATTCTGGCTATCACCAATTGCTCCTGAAAAGTCACACAAGCCCTCTTAGATATCACCAACCCTTCCCAGACATTGCCGGCCTCCTCCAGCAATCATGCCATCACCTGCATCACTCATGCATCACCGCCCCTGGAAGCCCCTGACACTGCTACCATCTGATTGCCACCGACACCTGCCACTCTATTAATTGAAACCAACACCCACTAACTTGTATAGAGTCCCAAAGCTGCGCTTAGACTCGGAGATTGAGGATTTGGCCTGGGACATATCCACAAGAGTACTTAAATAGTAGGATGGGGGCTTAGTCAGTAGTCTTGATATTGCACACACCTCCATACAGTTTGCTCATGTGTCTGTTTGTACTTCTGAAATCTATCTCTGCTTGTATTTGTGAATCTCTGCTTTGTATTGTATTTGTTTTAACTCTGTTTTGTCTTGTGCTTTGTACTCATCTTAATCCTCTTGCCTTATACTCTCTCCTCTCTCTTTTTCTCTCTCTTGACTCTTCCTAAGTTTGGTTCCTCAACTTGTGTTTTTCTTCCATTTGCAGTTCCAACCCTTCTCAAATCTCATACTTATTCTTTGTAATTGTACTCTGGTTCATTTACTCATATCTCTTTGAAACAGTCTAATCACTTCTAATCTTGCCTCATCTGCTTAGCTCAAACTGTAGAGCTTATAATCTACTCCAACTCACTCCCCTTTATTGACCTCACCTCCAGACTTATCTGGAATCCCCTGTGCTTATACATCTTGTGGTTCACTCCAGAGATCTTTTAAATGCCTGTGTCTGTCCCGGAGCATAGCTTTTCAACCCCAGAGCCCTTGTAGATCTCAGAATTGTACACTGGAGCTATTGCATCTCTCCATAAGGGCCTCACTCAGTAGACTGAGCCCTCATGGTCAGCAGAACCTGACATAATATCAAGACTCCTCCCTTATTGATTTTCAATGGCTACATACATACAAACCTACCCCACAAGTTACCAGACCAACACTTATAGGTGCCTCATGTACAACCTCAACTATGTCATCAGCACTCTCTGCCTTCTGTACTTGTCCCTAATCAATAAATCCTACCCTCCTCATGTATGGGCATAGGAGCAGGACAGTGAATATGTCGGACCCTCAATTAACCAGAACCTACTCTCACACTGGCGACTCAGCACCCAAGCCATTGCAGGATCCTACTTCTGAGTACTACCTAGCGAATTACCTGATATGCCACTTCACAAATGGAACTAATCTGCTATCTCCAAAGCCAGACCTTTTACTCTGGGATACCCTATGGCTACCCTGCTTCACTATCCCCCACAGAACCCCAATTCTTTTGGCAATGGCCCATGACAGCCCCACCTGCCCATACATCCTCATTGCTTATGGCACCCCATCAAAGAAGCAATGCCTATATCTGGGAACAGAATGAGGTACTATGCATCCTCCACATCTCTTTGGAAGAATTTGTGTGTTGGACTTGCAAACTCCTCTTTGGCCTAGGACAGTACAAAGGCCCAGCATCCTCAGAAGAATGAGCCCACCACCTCCTGGAGTTTCATGATCATAACACAAAAAGTGAGATTAAAATTGTTCTATAGCAGAATGCTGCTTAGAGGAACAAACTTTGCAATATCATTGACAAAATCCACACATTCCCCAACTCACAATGTTTTGAAGATCCCATGGATTTAGCTTGATCCTTCCACATCTAGCAAAAACCCCTGATGCCCGCTCCAAAAGGTCTCCAAGCCCCGCACAACCAGGACAGCTTCAACGCTGCCTCTGCTACTCTACAATTCCTAAACCCTGAAGGAGGACTATTCAACCAGCCTATCGCCTGCAATGTAGGTCTTTTTGCCTGTTTCCATGCTTACTCTGTTCCTAGCACCTTCTGGACTTGGAGCCAGACCACTAGGACCAACTCTGGGACAACTCAGCAACCCACAGCACCCCCAATGGACAATGACAACAAAACATTGTGCTACCAGAATGCCCAAGGTAACCTTGGCTCTTCCCAGCGGTCCCAGGAGAACATTTTTCTCCTTCTAGCATGACTGACCCCCACATTTTAATCTACAACAATCCCTCAACCAGAGCATGCCTCAGTTAGCCTCGCTCCTTAGAAAAAGAGGCCCAGAACCCTATAATATGAGACAAGGACACTCTCTCAACTCCAGCCCTCTCTAATCCCCACGCGACTCTGGACCCTTGAGACTCTCTTTTTCTCCTCCTCCAGGAAGATTCTCACCTTTGTTTGAACCAGGAAACCCAGGACTCCCACCCCCAAATGGCTCCCACTTTCACAATAAATGCCAGGACTCCCTTCCAAAGATGGTGGACTCCTTAGTGGCAGACCTCTAGACAGTAGACCCTTGAGAGGCTGAGGCCCCACACTGAACACCTTCTCACCACTGCAGGGCAAACACCATCACTATTACTATTACAACGCCGGACCCTCATGCAATTAAAACCCTTAGGATAACACGCATGATGCCCTTGCCTGTAAAGGGAAGTTGAACATCCAGAAGCCTGAGTCTTTCACTGATCATGACCCTTGTAAATGGCGCACTTACCTCACTCAGTATTTAAACATATTCCAGGCTAAATCCCTCACCTTCCAACTTAAAAGTGCATGTGTGGCCTTTACCACGTCCTATTTGCAGAGAATTGCCTTCGATTGCTATACTACCCTCCTTTGGTTTGACCTCCACAGCTTGGTGCTCTCCAATTGACAAGCCTTTGTCACAGAATTCTCAAGCAAGTTTGGTGTATTCAACACAATAGCCAAGGCTGAGAACAACCTATTCAACCTCTGGATACGCTCCAAAAAATGTTTTACTACCTTTATCATATATTTCAAAAAGAAAGCTTACAAGACAAGCTAAAATTACAATGCTCTCTGGTATGCCCTTTGGCATGCTCTACCATAACACATCAAGGACGTCCTCCACCTAGCATCTAAGCAGGCCGACTACACTGGATACAAGGCCCTTGTCATGCAGATTGACCAATGGTATTGGGAAGACTAGAGCAAATACGGCACCAACTGAAGTCAATGAAGCACCTTCAGAGGTTAGAACTAGCAAAGGAGTACTATAAATAATACCATTAATTGACTCATTAATACCCTTCAACCTCCTACTGCCCCTGGAGCTCCCCTTGTATAACTAGAACCCACCTTCAAATAATTGACTCCTCAGACCTCACCTCTTTGCCTAGCTTAATGCCAACAACACCATTGAGGCACCCAAGCCACCCCTTAACAACCAGATGACTCTGGAACTCCTTGACATTGACCTGAAGCACCCAAGAACAAGGAGGCTCTATGCGCAAATTGGTTCTAAAACTCTGATAGGCCCTGGATCAACATACTCAAAGATGTACAGGAGCATTGTTAGAAGGAAGAAGTGTGTATCTTGTGTGGAGAACTGAGATATTTCATCAATGAGTGTTCCAAACGGAGAACTCTAGGCCATGCTGTATGGATACTGGAAAAAGACAACTCAGACTTCTAATTTTTGGAAAACAACCCTGCAATTTAGTCTCAGAAGACATAGTCAATTGTGAAAACAACTCCGATGTCTTCCTCACTTTGGTCTCCCACCTCTGCACAGTACTCGCATCACAGGACAACCACTTGGTCCACCTCTTCTTCCACTTCTCACAGTCTCTTCTCTTCTGCACCACTATTGCTCCCTCTAACAAACCCATCAACACTCTTATTGATAGTAGTGCCACCAACAACTTCATTGACAAATCATGGACTGCTCTTGCTCCTGGACCAGCGCAACGTCTCCTAGTCCCCATACAACTCTGACTCTTTGACAGGAACTCCTCCTCCGCTGGCAATATTACCCACTTTGTTCAACTTCCCATCACATTTACCAATGGCTAGCAGCAAGAACTCCAGCTATTGGTCACTAAACTTCATGTGCCTACACCACTGATCCTGGAATTCTCATGGCTTCACAGCACAAATTTTCAAATCAACTAACAGGACTTCACCCTACATCTTGATTGCAGTAGCACTCCCAAGAAGGCCCCTATGTTATTCAACATCCCCATGATCTCCCACCTCCTGAAGGCCCTGACCACCCCGGAGTAGAAGCCCTGACACTGAAGCAACTCATTTCTTGTTTTGTTCAGTCCTTTGTTATCAACATACAACTCAAAGATGCCCCAGAGCCCCTCTCTATCCTCATTAATAGCAGAGCCACTGAAACATTCATCAGTGATTGCCTTGCACTCCCTCCCAAAATCTCAATCACTCTCTCAAACTCCAGCTCTTTGACGGTCAACCCATGCTCTCAGACCACACCACCAAAATCCATTTTGACACTCTCACTCTCAATAACAATCTGAAATTCTCCATTGACTTCCTCGTTACACAACTCCATGAATCAATCTCCATTGTTCTAGGACTGCCCTGGCTTCACAATGCCAACTCCAACATCAACTAGAGCTTGCTCATGATAACGTTCCTTTGCCCTAGAACAGAACTTGCTGTGGTCATCTTCCTCAAGCTACAGCCTACAACAACAACGCCTCTTGGACAATTATAATGCCAAAAAGTCGCTAAGCACTGTCCGAGTGGATGGTAAACCTAGTGCCTCACAAATGAGTAGTGCCAAGCGGTCACTAATGTTGAGAGAGTCCTGAGCAGGGTCTCAGAAGCTTAGTCTTTTTAGTGTGATTTGGACTTGGAGAAATAAAGAGGTTGCTTAGTGATCTAAGCTGAAAGCCTACAAGGCACTAGGGTGCTAGAAGTCAGTAAGGACTCTAGTGACATAGACATTTGGCAATAGTGTGCCTGTATAGCACTGTAAGTACAAAAGTTGGCAGTAAAGTCGGTAAGATAGAGTTAGCAAAACTGTATTACTTAGCAACTTTGAGGACTTAGAATGTGCTGAAATGTGATCTGAACTGTGGAGTGTATGATTCAATGATAGCTAAGACAAAATATGTACAGTATTTATAGGCGCTAAGTCACTGTATTAATTAAACTACAAAGTTGCTAATGAATCAATCAAGAAAAATAATGAAAAGTACAATGGAACATGAAAGTTGCTAAGCAATGGCATCTGTCAAGTCAGCAAGCACTAACTCAACATCTTAGCAGCAAAAAAGGTCAAATGTGTGGAGATTGTTGCTAAGGCCTGAAACCATCAAGGGGCCTGTCTTGAGTAAGTTGCTAAGCGTCAGATAAGTTATAAGTGTTGCTAAAACTAATCTGACATTGGATCTTTGAGAAGCACTGAGTTTTGTTAGGTGTTGCTAAAGGTCCTAGAGTTGGTTATCTCTGATTGGGGATCTGAAAGAAGGCCAGGCTAAAGTCAGATGAGTGTTAGATGATTGCCAAGTCAGGTGGTTGCTAAGGTCCTGTGATTGCTAAGTCTTGTGATTGCCATGTAACCAGTAGCTCATCATATGACCGCCAAATCAGGTAGTTACTAAAGTTCTGTGGTTGCTAAGTCAGGTGGTTGCTAAGTTCCATGATCCTGCATATCACTTCCTATAGCCTGAATTTGATTCCTGCCTGCTGCAAAATATAAGTTGCTAAAAATAGCACCGGTGCACTAAGCTCAGCCAGAGGCTTATCAACAACTCTTAGAGCACTAACACTCCTTATGCAATGTCTAAAAGTGCCTCTTCATTTCCCCTTGACACTCTCTACAATAAATACTTGGGGCCCACCTCAGCCATTCAGAGGAAACAACAGCCAAGAGCCTCAACACAACATGGAAAAAGTACTGACAGACTCTGGAAGCCTCCTTGTCAACCCTCCAACAAACTCCAGAACCCAGAACTAGCAGTTCACAGATGGTAGTAGTGGGCCCAACCTCTGGATCCACTAGAAATTCAACTTCCACTCAGCTTATGCATTTATTTCCACTCTCTCTCCACTTCTTCCCACTCACATTCACACAGAGGAAGACACAAAAAAAAGTACACGTTCAGCAAAAAAAAAGGG
Organism: Termitomyces sp. MG148; assembly: GCA_003313785.1. NCBI lineage: Eukaryota > Fungi > Basidiomycota > Agaricomycetes > Agaricales > Lyophyllaceae > Termitomyces > Termitomyces sp. MG148. The sequence goes on along the minus strand of QLOM01001772.1, from coordinate 4,315 downwards.
ACTATCTATAAAGAAGCACAGCACAGACAAGTCCAAAATTTCTCCTTACTCTTGCTTCTCCACAATCCGCAATGCTTTCATCTCTCTTACTAGCTCCTCTATGACCTCCTCCACTCTCGACAGTACCTCCTCTGCATCTCCAGCTATCTTCACCCACAACCCTGGCTCTAGAATGTTCCTTTGGCAGTGCATAATCAGCAGCTTTGCCAACTGCCTTGCTTTCTATCAAATCTCTGGCAAACTCTCCTGCCTAGCTCTTTCCAACCCCTCCTGAACAAACGCCACCACCAACGTAGCCCCATCTAGGAGCAAGCAATGCTCCTGAGCCCAGCCTAGAAACTAGATATTAGCTAGGAAAACGGTCAGAAACGTAAAGTATGAAGAAGTGACACTCGAGTCACCGCCAACTTCCGTATCAACCACTTCCAACAGTGCTCCCCCTTCCCTTGCAGAGCCTGCAGTTGTCAGGCCAACTCCCAAACCTCCTCTACTAATGGAACTTCAAAGGCAGGTGCCCTTAACTGGCCCTGCAATTCCTTGACCTTGTCCTTGAATGCCATCCACTGCTGGAGAGCCTCCTTGTGCAACCTTTCAGACTCCCGCTGCTCCTGCACAGCCTTGTCCCGCTCTGCCCTAGCCTGCCGCACCTCCTTCTGCAAACCTTGGACCTGCTTCTCCACCACTTTCTCTTGCACTACCACCTAACAACGCACCTCCTCCAACTTCCATCATGACTCCACGTGCACGTCCTGGATCCCTTGTAAATGTGTGACATTTGACAAAAAAATCTTGGAAGGTTGCGCCAACCTCAAAGAAAAGACATGCAAGGGCCCTGCCTTCAGTGAACTTCTGGCATGCTTGGAGGTCGATTGTAGCGTGTGCTCCAAAAAACCCAATTTTTTTCTTTGTCACAACAAGAGGGCTCTGAACTTGCCACAAGCCCCACTCCTCCCATCCTCCCCTCCTCCTCCAATAGCTCCAGCATACAAATGCAAGGTAGAGCTCCAAGATGCGCCAAAACTTAAGCCAGATTCCACTCCTGCTCTCGGACTATACACTGTGCCTGCCACAACTGCATCATCAAGCACCATTCATGGTTTAAACAATATATCTTGCACATCAAAGAATCACACCAGGTATCCTCCTCTGAGCTAGTAAATATGCAGAGCACGTCCAAGCACTTGCAATTGTAATACTAGGAAACTCAGCCCACAAGCCTCAACAAACAAAGGAAACCACCAGGCCATTGGCCTGACACCATGCCAGAGTAGGGGGACCTTGGGAGTGAGTCTGAACTGCTGCAAACTGCTTCAGAGTTACCTCCTCCTCTGTAACCCAAGCAGATGCCAGCACAACATCAAGTTGCCCTGGAGCAAAAGAGAGGCATGAGAGGCAAGACGACAAGGGTGTAGAAGGAGACATAGAAAGAAGAATAAAGGGAAAGAAAAGTCAAAATTTTTTCTCTTTTTCTCTCTTCCTGAAGATCATTGGGGACTTCTGAATAGTCAACAGGACTTCTAGGTTGCATTAGGACTTTTTTTGCACAAAGAAGCCAGGCTTGTACTCACAATTGACCTGCACCTCAAAGGGTCTTGGCGCTGAGAGAGGGGTGATGTCACAACTCGCTAACCCCACATCCAACTTTGGACCTCAAAACCACCCCTAGAAGACAACTTCTCCCACCAGCTCCATAGCCTCTGACCAATTCCCTGCTATAAGAGGAACCCTTGACGTCTGCAAAACTCCTTCCACAGAGTTGGCAATGCAAGAGGCAAGCAAGAGTTAAGTGAGCGCAGAGGCAGGCAGAAGTTGGGCAAGAGGCAAGCAAGGCTAACAGAGGGTCAGTCAGACGGCGCTAGATAAGCTTATGGTCAGTTCAGTGGATAGGCCAGAAGAACACTGCTATTATTCAGCCTGAGGATATTCTATCCTACAAGCTGCCTATATATACTATATTAGTGGCTGTGCTATTACTAATACTGTTTACTAATTGGGCTCCAGTATGTAAAGGAGTATGACTAACAATAATCGATGCTGAGTAAGGTCTGGGCATATGACTCATCAAGGCTGACTACTACAAGATGGAAGGGGAAAGAGTGAGCCAAGCGGCCGGTCAGATCTGCTAGGAATAGGCATATCATCGGACTAAGCTCGGAATAGGGTTGGACATGGTCTGGAAACCAGTCCCCTGACACCTGCCAGTGATCTCACTCCCATGACCATCACAAACACCACCGTCAATCACCTTGGCTATTGACTCCATTATCTTGGCTATCACCAATTGCTCCTGGGAAGTCACACAAGCCCTTTTGGACATCACCAACCCTTTCTGGACATTGCTGGCCCCCTTTAGCAATCACACCATCACCTGCATCACCTAGCCATCACGTTGCATTACTCGTGCATCACCACTCTTGAAAGCCCCTGATGCCACTGCCACTTGATTGCCAACTGTCAGGAGACAGGTCCTTGGACCGTCCATCCTAGCCTTGCTTAGTCTGTATTGACATTGGCACCTACATCTAGCCACCATCCGGACCGCTCTGGCCCTATCTTGCTCCATTCCTGTTTTGGCATCGACACCTGGCAGGTCAGCTGGTCTTCGGACCCACTCTACTTGCCAACAGGCCTTTATGCCATTGGCTGGCTTACTCATGCTGACTATTGCTTACTCATTAGTGCTTAGTACATACCAGCTCTATTAGTCAATATACCGTAGTCATAGTGTATTCAATGTAGTATATAAGTAGGACTGGTAGATGAAACATCCCCAGTCCTAGCAATAGCATTGCTTCTGGGTCTACACATTAGCATTACTGTGAGCTCCTCAGTGACAACCTTGCCTTCTGCTCTCACCTTCCTGCTGCACCCCTTGTTGATGGCCTGCCTTCTTGCCTACCAGTTGCTTTTTACTGTACTTGCTCGACACTTGCCTCACTTGGTGGTTGACTTGAGTGGTTGATGTGTCTGCCTGGCTTTCCATGATAGAGCATCCCCTTACACCAACTCTATCAATTGGAACCAACACCCACCAACTCATATAGAGTCCTGGAGCTGCACTCAGACCCAGAGATCAAGGACTTGGCTCAGGACATATCTGTGAAAGTACTTAAGTAGTAGAATGGGGACTTAGTCAGTAGTCTTGATATTGCACACACCCTCGTACAGTTTGTCCAAGTGTTTGTTTGTACTTCTGAAATCTATCTCTGCTTGTGTTTGTAAATCTCTGCCTTGTATTGTATTTGTTTTAACTCCGTTTTGTCTTGCGCTTTGTACTCATCTTGATCCTCTTGCCTTGTACTCTCTCCTCTCTCTTTCTCTCTCTTGACTCTTCTCCGGTTTAGTTCCTCAACTTGTGTTTCTCTCCCATTTGCAGTTCCAACTCTTCTCAAGTCCCGGTCTCATACTTATTGTACTCCGATTCATTTGCTTGTATCTCTTTGAAACTCTGGTTTAATCACCTCTAATCTTGCCTTGCCTGCTCAGCTCAATAGAGCTCATAACCTACTCCAACTCACCCCTCTCTATTGACCCCACCTCTAGACTTATCCAGAATCCTCTGTGCTTGCTATACATCTTGTGGTTTACCCCGGAGATCTCTTAAACACCCATGTCCGTCCCAGAGCATAGCATTTCAACCCCAGAGCCCTCATAGGTCCTAGAATTGTACACTGGAGCTATTGTGTCTTTTTATAAGGGCCTCACCCAGTAGATTGAGCCCCTGCGGTCAGCAGAACCTGATAGCAGTGAAGATATCAAATTAAGAGGTACTCACTTGGAATGTCATGAGTCAGAATGTGGCTACCTAATCAACAAATCAGAACCAAAATAATTTTCATTTTCCAAAGAAATGCAAACATAAATTTATTTGGTTATCTTTCTTCTCACCTAACCTGCAGTGGCTGTTAGCCTGACTCCTAAGCCACAAGGTTCACAAGAAAAATCACAGAAGAAGCATGAATTAGCCAAGCAGAAAAAAAAAGAAGAAGGAACAAGCCAATGCATGTGCACAATTACATGCAGCTCAGATTGAAGATTATCTCCATTGTGAGGATATAGAACAAGAAAGCATTGCTAACCATCCTCCACCTCCTCAAAGCTTGCCATTCAGGCCATCTAAAGCTGTGCAAAACACACCAGAGCACTCTGTTGAAAAACATGGTAAATTTTCCTTCTTTTTTTATATTTTTTTTATATTTTTTTATATTTATAACATTGACCCATGCAGGATTGATTGGTCTGAGTCAGCATAGCATGAAAGCCTCAATCATAGTGGAAGAGCCAAATGGATTAGGAGAAGACAGTGATCAGGAAT
>QLOM01001769.1:0-39239 GCA_003313785.1 Termitomyces sp. MG148 | reverse complement strand
CTATTCAAGTTCTCAATAGTGTCAGTATACAAGGTAAGAATCATTCACTATAAAACACAACAAAAACTATGGTAATCCTTGACACATCAGAGGGTGTCGACTTAGGAGGCTGTCGAGACCGGGGGGGCAGAGTAAAGTACGGGGGTGCCTGCCCGGGCTAACTAGCCTGACATGACGTGAGGTCAGGTACAACTCGCGACTCTCAGGCGACCCCCACCACAGCAAGCACCCGCTCCCCATGACTGATATGTGTGGGCTCTTCCCAGACTCTCAGGCGACCTCAACACAGCAAGCACCCGCTCCCATGACTGATATGTGTGGGGTCCTCGGCTGATAACGATTCAAACCAGATTCATAGTATTCGAATAGCCGTGAGATGGAAGGGTATAAAAGACGTTAGACGGTTCCCATTTCTGCACCAACGCAATCCGCTTGCAAACTAGAGTTTTAACCAAGCAAACCACCAACCTCCAGGTACTATTATTCTCTTGCCCGGCCTTTCTCTTGTCATGCTAATTCTTTCTGCAGGACTTACTACGCAAAAATGAGCAATACCAAAGTCTGCGGTCTCTGCCAGGGTTCGGGGATGAATGGAGAGTATGCCTGCGGCGGCTGCCAGGGTTCCGGGTTGGGGAAGTAGCCTTGTTCGTAAGTGTATATTATCTTCCATTTGTCTCCGATCTAACTCGCATAAACCATAGAATGTCCGAAAGTGATGGACGGCGTCGAAGTTGGGACAAAATGTCTGTTCAATATGCCTATGATTTCCCTGCTCAATACAAGCTTTTAACGTGAAGGATTGAGTCGAAATTGGATAAGTATAAGCAGTGAACGCTATTGACCCCAGCAAGATTCTTCGCAACATGTGACCTTTGGACACCCGTACAAACCTTTGCACGCGTCATGGTCCATTGTTGAAATTCTTTAAGTAGATAGGTTAGTGCAAAATTGAAGACAGTGTCATTCCACATTTTTTTTTATAAGTTCAAAGAAACTTTCATTGAGATTCCAAAATCATGTTAAATTCGTAGTATGTAGTATGTACATAGGTATGTAGAACCACGAGAGACAGCGGCATTCGACCGAATAGGGAGATGAACACCTCTGGCCATGGGAAAACTAAATAAATTCAAGGCTAACGACGCGTTACGGAGGTTGAAAATCGCTGTAGGTTTGGAATGAGGTAGAAACGTAGCGCGTGTATCGACACAAGGTTCTTTGGTGGGGGTTGTAATGTTGTGGGAAGCTTGTAGAGGCACAGACGCGTCTTGATGAGCTCAACGAGTTCTACAGTTACTTTCACCTTCCTCATATGGTTATTGCTTAGTCATCGTCTATTACAGCACGCGTCCTTCGACTTGCTTCCTCAGTTCGTTCCACCATTCGGATTGACACTGAGGAAGTAAGTTATGCATAGATTCAGTTTTCTATTACTTATCACTGACTACTGTTGTAGTACTGTTCTTTCCTTCGTACAATAGGTATGAAATAACAGTTCGTTCCACCATTCGGATTGACACTGAGGAATACTGTTCTTTTCTTCGTACAATAGTGGTTCTAGGTATTGGGCTGGCAAGTACGTATCAGTTTGAGGGTGCAGCCAGGGAAAAGGCGCGTTATGGGAGCACATCATGTTATGGGGAGCCGAACACCACAGTGGTGCATCATCAATCTAAACGCGACGCACGTGATCTCTAAAAAATGGAAGGAGATTTTGTGGGGACGTCACTCTTTTTTGCCAGCGCTCACAAGCCCTCCTGTTCCTTCTTCTCTCATATCTCCTTCAATCTCGATCTATCATTCCCCTAATTTCATAGACTCTATACAGGAGTGACATGCCTGATTCATCTGCAGCTAGGACCACATTTCTTCCCGCTAAATCATGGCAACACTTTGTAGCTGGAGGGTACGTGGCGTCTAGGGTAAATTTTGAGGCGAATCACATACTAATGTACTTGAAAAAGGCTGGGAGGCATGTGTGGCGCGATTGTAACGAGCCCATTCGACGTGGTCAAAACGCGCCTGCAGTCCAGTCTATTTCGAGAAAAGGGCGCATCTGTAGGTATGATGACGAACGGAGGGAGCGTTGTGGTTGGTGTACCACGGCAAGGTGGCCTGCTATACAATTTCGTCGAGACAGGGTACATTCTACGGTATGTCTTCCACCCCTCCTCAATTTTTTTCAGCAGTGGCCAAACTTGCGTCAACACAGGGACATCTACCGCGAAGAGTCACCTAAAGCTCTATTCAAGGGACTCGGACCAACTCTCGTAGGCGTTATCCCAGCCCGTTCTCTCATCTTTTATACATACGGCAACGGGAAGCACATCATTGCCAACCAATTTAACGACGGCAAAGAGAACTCGTACGTGCACCTCACGGCTGCCGCAATTGCCGGCATTGTCACTGGCACAGCAACGAATCCTTTATGGGTTGTCAAGACTCGTCTCCAACTGGTTGCCGATCGACATGAGAACATCTCAGGCCAGAAGATGCTCGGTAGCAGCTGGAAAACCATCAAAAGTATCATGAAAAATGAAGGCATAAAAGGCTTCTATAAGGGCCTTAGTGCGAGCTATTTGGGTGTTACGGAGGGAACAATCCAGTGGGTCTTGTATGAGCGATTGAAAAAGGTTACGGAGGACCGAGGTGGCGCTGTGGAGTGGTTAGGTATGCTCGGGAGCGCGGGCACAGCGAAATTCGTCGCGAGTCTGATAACATATCCTCATGAGGTTCGTTTTTTCTTACGATTAAGCCATGATGTTGCTCACACGTGTCACCAAAGGTTCTACGAACACGACTGAGACAGCCAAGTGTGGACGGTGTCCTAAAGTACACCGGGCTGGTCCAGACACTACGCCTCGTCATTGCAGAAGAGGGTGTACGGTCATTATATGGCGGCCTTAGTGCCCATGTCATGCGTGTCGTGCCGAACGCCGCAGTCATGTACTCGATCTATGAGGGAATTCTGAGGTGGTAGTCTCACCCCTCTCCGCCTCCTTTACCTTGACACCCCTTCCGACATTTCTCCGACTTCGCCGCCTCACGTGAATGACCCATACGCAAATCCAATTCGCCTTCTCCGTTGACCAGATCGACAAAAGTAATTTGTCCTTACAGAGACACAGCAACAGCTACACTACCTATCCAGCACTCACCTTATTGCCTAGTCTGCCCTCCATGATTGATTCACCAATTGCAACTCTACCTATCCAGTACTCACCTTACTTATTTCCTGGTCTGCCCTCCGCGGTTTAAAAAGCTACTTACTTGTTATCCCTGCCATCTACTGCTTTCTGATTGCTTTCTGTTTTATCACCTTGTTCGTACGTTCCTCACTCACCATGTATTTTTATATAGTCCTCATTTACACGTACATGCATAGACTACGACTGCTCGTTACACGTGGATCGTACTTCCAACATAATTAATTCGGAGCTGCTGATGAAGGAGTGAGAGGAAGTGAGACGAGAGAGAAGAGAAGGAGTAGAAATAAGGAGTTTGTGAGACTTGACTGCCAAGGTTTGCAGAAAGAAATTTCATTTCCTGACACTTCTGGCACCCAATAGTGTTTCCTTGGTGAAAAGCCAAAGAGAAAAACATGTTATGCCATTTCCAATGTGCCAATTTCTGCTGGAAAAACTTTTCAAACAAAGGAAAGTGCCTGTTTATACAGTGAAAAGCTGGCTAAGAAACAGATAACAGGTTTCTTCTACCCTTTTTCCACCGGAAACAGATTCTGGCCCCAGGAGTGTGTGTGAGACATTCTCAAGGCATCAGCAAACCCGTTCCTGAGAGAGGGAGGGCCAAAACTCAAGCCAATGCAGTGTAGTCCCATAGATCTGGAGGCAAAGGAACAAGTTGGTTGAAGACCATGTGGAGGAGGGAAGGTGAAGGATTCTGGTTGGGTCATTGTTAATGTATAGCTTGTGTAGTTGAATCTTGTAGGATGAGTAGCCTGCCATTGTTGTGGCTAATGCTGCTCCTCCTCTGAAACTATGTCCCATGTACTGGGATGGCTTCAGTCCTGCTGAGGACAGCACAGTTCAAATGGCATCAACAAAGGTTGCCATCTGGTTGCTCAAAAGTGGGGTGCTGCCACCAAGGGAGTTCCAGGAACAGGGCTTTGAGGGCAGCCAAAATTTGGGAGGGACTGGATGGATTGGCATGAGAGATTAAGCTGAGTGAGAAATGGATCTGGGGGGATACAACAGGATCTGAAAATCAGTGTAAATTTTGGACTTGATCCGGTCTTGGATGAACTTTCTGTGAAACTCTAGATCCGATTAGATTAATCACAATATGATCAGGTATCAAAATATCTCTTCTGTTGGACCATGTTTTGACTGTATCCAACAATACATCAGTAGCACCACTTCTGAGAGGTCCTTCTATAATGAACATACTTAACATCCCTGCTGGCTATCTACAATGTGAGTTTTGTGGTGCCTTGGTTAAGAAACAGGGAATGAGTGTACACAGAAAGGCTCACTCAAAGAAACAAGATGCTGCCAGAATGGATGCAGCATTTTTTTAACAACTTGATGAATTGACAAGTGAAGCTTCTGGTATGGCTTTTATTGATTGATTGATTCTATATGAAAAATTCAACCTTGAAGTAGGGGCTGAAGACCTGTCACAGGCTAATACTAGGAAACATTGACACCAATGGTCCAGGATTCATTGGACTCTGTCAATAATGTCATGGTCAATTCTGAATCTGAATCAGAAGCACACGGACAGAGGAATTTAGATTATAGTCAATGCAATAGTACCAGCATGGACTCAGAGTCTTTATTCCAGTCTTCCAAACATGTCAATGATATACTATTTCAATATACTTTAGGCCCTATTCAGTACCTGGTTGGGCTTATGGTTAGTGCAGGTTAAGGCCAGGTTAATGATAAACAAAGGGTTATTGTCAGTTTTGTTTTGTCACTTTGGCCCAGTGACCCAAATCTTGTCTAATGTAGTCACATTGATGTCACATTGAGTCACTAACAATCAATTTATTAGATCAATTGAAGCAATCAGCATTACATGTGACATCAAAACCTTAGCCAACCAGATCCCTTTTATCATTAACCCAGGCCTAACCATAAGCCCAACCAGGTCCTGAATAGGGCCTTAATAATTTCTTTCTAACTTCTGTTAGAATTTTGTGACTGGGAAGTTCCTCACATTCCAGAAACTCTGAGTCTTCTAGCACCCCGTTCCATTGACAATGTCATGCCCAAATCAGAGGTGAATTTATAAATATCCTTATTATGTGTCATAACTAAGAGGTATTAACACCACCACAATTTGAAGATGAGCCTGACAAAGAAGAAAACCTACTAGTTCTAATCTTTTTTGCTTATTCTGTCTTCTCTCTCAGTTCCTCTCAATACAATCTATTCTTCTGTCTCTCCTCATCTGATTGTAAGTTTTCTCCTTTGCTTTTCTCTCTCTCTTCTTCTGTTCTTACTCCAGCTGAGCTTTTACTGTAATTGGACTTCCTTAGAGTATTTTGGACTACCTTGCTGAAGCCCTCTGAAACCCTTGTCACCCTTTAAGCTTCTCTGACTAGTGTTTTCTTTGCTCTATGGAGAACTCCCAGGTCAGTGTCAGGAACCACTGACCTGGGGGCTGGCTGTAGAGCAATGAACCCACTAGCCGAAGGGGCTCAGAGGGCAATAGGGGCTGCAGAGGGCTTTGGAGAAGTAGTCCAAAGTACTCTGAGGTAGTCTGATTGTGGTTGTAGCTTGACTGGAGTGGAGACAGAGGTCAAGCATGAGTAGAAGAGGTTGGAAACTTAGGATCAGACAAGAAATGAAAAGGAGAACGAGTTTTATTGAGAGAGGAAGAGAGAAAAGAGACAGAGAGTAGAGAAAAGGTAAGTAAGGGATATAGTTAATACCAAGACTAAGGACTGACTAAGGGGCTGAAGCCTTATATACTCAGGGAAGGCTAGGGGCACGTAGAGGCAGGCCTCGAGGTTGGCGGAGTACCCGTTTTGGTGGGGGCATATAAGGGGACAGGGGCTGGGAGGAGATGGCTAGATGGCTAGATGGGGAAGGAAGGTTAAGGAGGTGATGTGCTACTGATGCATGATGCGTAGGTGGGGGTGTTGTGTGCATGTAAGGAAGGGGGTCAGGTTGGGGTCAGGGTTGATCCTGGACATAGGTGGAGAGCAGGGGGGCATGAAAGAAATGATAGAGTCATGACATTATTCTCCTGCTAGCATTGAGCCCCTGAGGTGCAGTGCTGATGGTCTTCAAGCATTAAGGGTGGGCATGGAAGCTGATGGTTGATGGATCCACCACTCAAGTTCAACTTGTTGAATTTCTTAGAGGCCATCCTTCCTTTCCTCCCTATGTCTTCATGCCAACAGCCCTTGAACAGCACCCCAGCATCTGGCTTCTCCTTTCCCAAGCAATGCAGGAGAGTATGGAGGGTCAGGAAGAGGGAGTGGGTGCAGGAGGGGAGGCAGTGGCAAGAGCAGAGGAAGAGCCATGCACAGGGCCTTTGGCAGTGGCCCTCAGGAAGCGGTGGGCCATTGAGGAGGGTACAGTAGATGAGGAGGAGGGGCCTTCAAAGCACTGTTGGGTGAGCAGCAAGGCTCCTATGAGACACCAGCCTCCTTTGACATTCACACAGGTGTTCTCTCTGACAACTGGATGGGAGGATGAAGTCACAATGCTCTGGCTGCAGGTTGCACAGCTAAGGGCAGCTGTCTGCCTCCAACAAAAAGAAGTCAAGTACTGGGTTGCCAAATCCCACTCCCTCTTGCACCTCATGAGAAAGGAGCAGAACAAGGTGCAGATGGCTCATAACATGTTGAACAGGTTCCAGGAGATCGTAGAGAGGCTGGAGGAGGAGATGCAGAAGTGGAAAAAGAAGGCTTTGGAGGACAATGTTGAGCTCTGCTGCTGCCTCCTTGATATCTGCCATGGGAAGTTTCAGGAAATTGCCAACTGTTGGGTGCAGTGGGCTGGGAAAGGTGAGGGGGCAAGTACATCAGGTAGCAGGGAACGTCAGAGGGTCAAGGAGATAGTACAATAATTGGGGAGTCAGTGGGAGGGGAGAGAGCAGGAAGTGTAGACAGAGGGTGTGTGCACCATGGAGGAGGACTGAGACAGGGGCAAACAGGGGGTGCAGTGGGACAAGGAAGTGGAGAGGGCAGAAAGGGGAGTTCAATGGGATGGGGATCTTGTGAATGGCAATGAGGCTGCGATGAACGTGGTGGAGCTCTGTTGCTGGCTGGGCCTGCCTGTCCACTTGGCAAGTTTGGAGGAGCTCCACAACATTGAACTCCAGCACTGGTGGATAGCTACGTGACTGGCCACCTCACGGCTCTTCAAGCTCAGTAAGTAGTTTCTTCTCCTCTAGTTCTATCTTGTCCTGATCAGCCCCCCAGGATGGATTCATTGGCACCAGAAACTCCTGGAAGAGGTGTCAGGCATGTGGGCCTTTGTGCAGAAGGGCCTCCAGCAAATCTGGCCCCAATACCGCTTGCTCTCCCACATTTCCAAGAGTCTTTGGTTGTTGGAGTGTGCAGAAGAGATCCATCAGCAGCTTTTCTTTGCATTCAGGCGGGACCTGGAGCAAGCGGCAGTGAGTTTGGGTGAGGACTTTGGCCATGGAGGACTGTGTTGGAAGACATTCCACTAAGCTGCATGACTTAGTGGAATGTCTTCCAACATAAAGTAAACCCAACCAACTCAGAAGGGCAGTAGTTTGACTCTTGTGGTAGGCAATAAGTCATGCAATAGCAGCTAAGCACCACAAATAATGAAGTTGGGTGAGAAATATCATTAGCACGTGGTTACCAACCTTGTCAATTCTAGAACATAGGGGGATATCACCAACCAGATGGGTTGAGTTTACTTTATATTGGGAGACATTCCACTAAGCCACGCGGCTTTGTGGAATGTTTTTCAACAGACTGGAGGAGGAGAAGATGGATGGGGATAGTAGGGGAAAGGAGCCCAGGGCTCACATTAATGACACCCAAAAGTTGCTAAGCACTGTTCTGGTGGATGGTAAACCTAGCACCTCATGAATGAGTAGCATTGGGCAGTTGCTAGTGATGAGAGAGTCCCAGGCAGGGTCCCAGAAGCCTAGTCTTTTTAGTGTAGTTTGAACTTAGAAAAATAAAGAGGTTGCTTAGGGATCTAAGCCAAAAGCCTGTGAGGTGCTAGGGTGCTAGAAGTTAGTAAGGACTCTAGCAACATAAACGTTGGCAATAGTGTGCCTGTATGGCACCGTAAACATGAAAGTCAGAAAAACTGTATGACTTAGTGACTCTGAGGACTTAGAATGCACTGAAATGTGATCTGAATTGTGGAGTATATGATTCAATGGAAGACAAAATATATACAGTATTTATAGGTGCTAAGTTGCTGTATTAATTAAACTTAAAAGTCGCTAATTAATCAGTCAAAAAAAATAATGACAAGTACAATGGAATATGAAAGTTGCTAAGCAACGGCGTCTGTCAAGTTGGCAAGCACTAACTCAACATTCTAGCAGTGAAAATGGTCAAATGTGTGGGGACTGTTGCTAAGGCCTAAAACCATCAAGGGGCCTGTCTCAAGTAAGTCGCTAAGCATTGGATAAGCAATAAGCGTCGCTAAAAGTGATTTGACATTGGATCTTTGAGAAGCACTGAGTTTTGATAGGCATTGCTAAAGGTCCTGGAGTTGGCTATCTCTAATTGAGGATCTGAATGGGGGCTGGGCTGAAGTCAGGTGAACGTCAGGTGATTGCAGAGTCAATGTAAGGGGATGCTCTATCATAGAAAGCTAGGCAGACACATCAACCACTCAAGCCAACCACCAAGTGGGGCAAGTGTCGAGCAAGCACAGTGACAAGCAACTGGCAGGCAAGAAGGCAGGCCACTGACAAGGGGTGGAGCAGAAGGGCAAGCGCAAAAGGCAAGGTTGTCACTGAGGAGCTCACAGTAATGCTAATGTCTAGACCTAGAAGCAATGCTATTGCTAGGACTGGGGATGTTCCATCCACCAGTCCTACTTATATACTATATCAGATACACTATGACTATGGTATATTGACTAATAGGGCTGGTATGTACTAAGCACTAATGAGTAAGCAACAGTTAGCATGAGTAAGCCAGCCAATGGCATAAAAGCCTGCCAGTAAGTAGAGTGGGTCTAAAGACCAGCTGACCTGCCAGGTGTTGATGCTAAGACAAAGATAGAGCAGGATAGGGCCAGAGTAGTCCAGATGGTGGCTAAATGTAAGTGCCAACATCAACACAGACTAAACAAGGCTAGAGTAGACGGTCCGAGGACCTGTCCCCTGACAGTCAAATAGTTGCCAAGGTTCTATGGTTGCTAAGTCTTGTGATTGCCATGTGACTGGTAGATTGTTATATGACTGCCAAGTTAGGTAGTTGCCAAGATCCCATGGTTGCCAAGTCAGGTGGTCGCTAGGTCTTGTAACCCTGTGCGTTGTGTCCTGTAGCCTGAGTTTGATTCCTGCATGCTGCAAAATATAAGTTGCTAAAAATAATGCTAGTGCACTGAGCTCAGCCAGAAGCTTATTAACGTCTTGGCTGAGGCTCATGGACAGAGAGCACCAGTTGATTTTTGGGTTGGTAGAATGGAGCCACAGAAGCCTGAGGACAAGCAGTGCCAACTAGTGAAGTTTTGTGATGAGCATCCTGAGCTCCTGCGTTGTGCTGTCCTCAAAGGTGAGGGGCACAAATGAGTAGTGGGTCATGCTTTCAGCAGAGAAGGTTTCTCCATTGAAAAGGCAGAGACTGATTGGAATGGGAAGACGGATGAGAGGGAGCAAGGCTTGGTGAGCCCAGGATTTGTCAATGAAATTATCAGTGGTGCCACTGTTGATGAGCATCAGAGTTGAGGGAGATAGGGCAGAGGAGAAAAGGGTAGTGTAAAGGAGGAAGGATTGGAAGGAGCAGGAAGTTAGAGTGGCAGTATGAGTGTTCAGAGTGGGGGCCAATGCACAAAGTTGTATAACCAGGGCTGAGAAGATGTTTGTCAGGGGACCGGTCTCCGGACCGTGTCCAACCCTATTCTGAGCTTAGTCTGACAATGTGCCTATTTCTAGCAGATCTGACCAGCCGCTTGGCCCACCCTTTTCCCTTCTGTCTTGTAGTAGTCAGCCTTGATGAGTCATATGCCCAGATCTTACTCAGCATTGATTATTGTTAGTCATACTCCTTTACATACCGGGGCCTGATTAGTAAACAGTATTAGTAATAGCACAGCCACTGATGTAGTATATATAGGCAGCCTGTGGGATAAAATATCCCCAAGCTGAACAATAGCAGTGTTCTTCTGGCCTATCTACTAAATCAACCATAAGCTTATCTAGCATCGTCTGACCCTCTGTTAGCCTTGCTTGCCTCTTGCCTGACTCCTGCCCGCCTCTGCGCTTGCTTGACTCTTGCTTGCTCATTGCATCGCCAACTCTGTGGAAGGAGTTCCGCAGACGTCAAGCGTTCCTCTTACAACGTCAATGTTGATTCCATGGCTTAGTACGTCTTCAAGGTCTGCTAAGTCACAGTCTTGTTTTCTGCATACTGCGTTGCCATTGATGACCCAGATGGTGTGGCCAAGAGCACTACGCTTGGAGCACTCCTGAACAAAGTGTCTGGGTTTTTCCACAGAGCAAGCAGAGCCCTTTGCTTCTCCTGAACTCCTTTGTTTCCTTGGGCATAGCGATTCAAGAGTGACCTGTGTTGCAAGCTTGATTGGCGTTGAGGTATTCCTTGCTATCCAGGTTGTCAGTTGGATTGTTGCTTGGTTTGGTGTCAGCATTTGAAGGTTTATTGGTCTGTTTCAGCTTTGTGGCCTGCAGATGGGCTGTTGGGCAGAGCACAGAGCAAGAGCTGCAGTCCCCAGTGTTGGCCTCCATGGCTGGGGAAGCACTGCCCAAGTGAGGGGCTTTTCAATGAGGGTGCAGAGAAATGAGGAGCATGGCTACTTAGGACCTCCTGATGTGGCTGATACTTCTCCAGGGCGGCAGGCATTCAACAAGATGGCCTAGTCTTCCCAATGATGTTGATCAATCTGAGTGATGAAGGTTTTGAGGCCTTTGTAGGTGGGCTGCTTTAGTGTGATGCAGAGGATGCTATGGATGCGTTCTAGCAAGGCGCTATGGAGTTGGAACCAAAGAGCATTGTAGTTCCAGCCTGTCTCATAGGCCTTTTTCTCAAATTGAACAATGAAGGTGGTGAATTGTTCATTGGAGCATTTTTAGGGTTACCAGGTTCTTCTTGGCTTTGGCAACAGTATCATATATGCCAAACTTTTTTGAGAACTTCTGTACAAATGCTTTCCAGTCAGAGAATATGGAGTGATGGTGATTGTAGCAGAGGACAGCAGTGTAGTGGTTGAAGGCAATGCTTTGTAGGTACAAGGAGGCAAACACCACTTGAGCCCAGTTGCCAGTGTATATGTATGCTTTGCCTTGGAAAGTGTTGAGGCACTGCATGAGAAAGGTATGCCACTTTTGAGGGTTATAATTGCTAAACATCTCTGGCTTTTGAATATCTAGCTGTCCCTTCCTGAGTAAGAGCGTTGCATACTTCAGCACTCTGATTGTTATTGTTCTGCGTGGGGCCACTAGCATTGTAGTAGTAATAGTAGTGGTTGCTGAGAGCACCCTGCAGTGGGAACACACCAATTGCTGGTCCTCAACTCCCAGGAGGGCCAGAAGGTCCCCTGCCTGGTGGGCCTCCTCTAGAGAGACCTCCTTGGAATCCTCCAAGAGGTCCCCCACCTGCAGGAGGAGGTCCTGGCATCCAAGTGAGGGGTGGTGAGGGAAGACTAAGAGGTAGCTGAGGCTCTCTACCTGGTGATGCTTCTTCTGGACCAAAGGAGGGCTTTGGGAGTCCAGGGGAGTGGGGGGGCCATCAGGGGGTTTGCTGGAGGGTATTTGTCCATGTTCTAGTCCTCTAGGTAGGGAATTGGCAGGGGGGGGAGGATGGGGGAGTGAGGAAGTTGAGGAAAGAAGGACTAGGAAATTGAGAGGGGAATGAGATCATAGGAGGAAGAGGAGGGAGAGAAATGAGGGAAATTGAAAGGGGGAGGATATAGGGCATGAAGTGGGAGAGAAGGCTGGGGGAAAGGGGGATTCAGAGGAGGGACTTGCTTGTTAGCAGAGGAATGTAGAAGGCTTGGCAAGAAGGCACAATTTGTGTCTTGGTCAAGGTGTAGAGGGGGTTCACACTCAAATGTGGGGTGTTTTGTTTCCAAATGGGGTTGTATTTCCAGGGAGAGATAGTCTGGAGACTGGTGTTGGTGTCCTGGAGGTCAACATAGCAGAGAGTGTTGATGGAGCTAGCTCTGTTGTTGTTTTTCTGGGGTTCCTGAGCCTCTCTTTGCAAGGTGGTGAGGCCCATTGACTGTTAGCCTGGGGCCATGCCAAAAGGCCAATCACATAAGCAGCAGGTTGTTCAAAGAGTCCTCTTCTAGGATTGAGGTTGTGGAGCAGAGCGGACACAGTGTTAAAGTTTTGACGGTGTTGCTGCTTTGCTCCCAGGAGAGGGTCTCTGCTCTGAAAGATTCCGGAGGGTTGTGTTGGACATGAAACAAGTACACTGCATTTCTGGAGTCTTCAAATCATCCTGGCAAGGCGGATACATGAATCTTCTTGACAGGTAGAGCTAGCTCCTCTTGCAGTGCAGAGTCATCATGCAGTCAATCATGTTTCTGTGCTAGTAGGGTCCCCTGGAGTTCCAATAGATGGTCCACACAATCTTCTGCATTACTCCTCGCCTCTAGTAGCTCAAGACCCCTAAATAGGATCTGAGTTCTTTGGATGAGCTTCACATCCAAGATGCAGAACAACCTCAGGATCTCATCTCTTTGTTATGTGTAGTCTGCTACTTGTTCTCATTGTTGTAATGACAGTTCTCTGCTTGCCCCAGGCACATTGCCTTGCCTGAGGAGGGAGGAGAGAGTTGGTACAGCTGGAGCTACAACATCTCTCTACCAGAGAGGGCAAGGGTGTGCAGGGGCACATGGAAGATGGTTAGTCTCCAGAGCGTACCCTGTGCCAACCTCAGCCATGAATGGACCTGTGCTTGCAAAGACCAGAGCATTCCAATGTGCTTGTGGAGTGCCTGGGCATTCCTCCAAGTGGGGCCACAAGTCGGGGCCCAGTGCATGATAAGATGCCAATTGAGAGGCCCTGGCTAACCAAGGGCTCAAACTGGTATTTGTGAGTGTCCGCCCAATTTGCATATGGCATAAGGGAGAGTAGTACTATTGAGGGTGTGAGGAAGTAGTGGGAAAAGTGTCAGAAGGGTAGTACACAACTAGGAGATGCCCATAAGCATCAATAGGATAGGTCGCAGGAGGTATCTAATTTTGGGTGTAAGTTGCCATTTGAGCTTCTGATGAGTGAGGAGAGTCTTGGCATTATATTAGGGACCGCTGACCCAGGAGCTCACTGTAGAGCAATGAACCCACTAGTTGGAGGGGCTGCAGAGGGCTTCAGAGAAGTAGTCCAAAGTACTCAGAGGTTGTCCAATTGTGGTCGTAGCTCAATTAGAGTGGAGACAGAGGTTGAGTATGAGTAGAAGAGGTCAGAAACTTAAGATCAGACAAGAAATGGAAAGGAGAACAAGTTTTATTGAGAGAGGGAGAGAGAAAAGAGACAGAGAGTAAAGAAAAGGTAAATAAGGAATATAGTTAATACCAAGACTAAGGACTGACTAAGGGGCCAAAGCCTTATATACTTGGAGAAGGCTGAGGGCATGCAGGGGTAGGCTCTGAGGTTGGTGGAGTACCTGTTTTGGTAGAGGCGTGTAAGGGAACAGGAGCTGGGAAGGAATGGCCAGATGGGGAAGGAAAGTTAAGAAGGTGATGCGCCACTGATGCAAGATGCATAGGCAGGAGTATCATGTGCGCATAAGGGAGGGGGTTGGGTTGAGGTTGAGGTTGATTCTAGATGTGGGTGAAGAGCAGGGGGCACAAAAGAAATAATGGAGTTGTGATAGTCAGCAGTCCCTGATATCATATGAAAACTCCCCTCACTCATCAAAAGCTTGAATGGCAACCTACAACTAAAATTATATACCTTTGTGAGGTTGAGGCTAGATTCAAGCCTTGAGTCTGGAGGATTTGGGGGCAAAGCCTCCAATAAGTGTAAAGGTGACCTCTGAAGGTTGCAGCTAAGTCACACAACTGGCAGAGGGAAATCCAAAGTTTATTAGACACAGTACAACAGAAAAGATAATTAATCACCTGGCAGAGGGAAATTTGAAGAGAACAAGTTTAAGACTCCCTCTGCTATGGTGCAGTGCATCAGCGCAGGTGGCAGAGGCATGGAAACAACTATGCAGTACTTTCCAGAGAGCATGAGAGTGTCCTGGAGATCTCCAGAGATCCCCAGAGAACTCTGGAGTTCCAAAAATAGAAGTTCTAAAAATGGAAGTCCTCTGACAGAAATATTCCTTAGACACATGGTCACTGTTGTATATATCAAGGATGTTGTACTAGCAGCATAAGTGGCAGAGGGTTGGTTGCTGCCAGAGTGAGGCATTCAAGGAGAGTATAGAGAGTCAGAGATGTTTTTGGTGGTTTGGCAGAGGTGGATGAGTTTGGCAGTATGTTGAGTGAGGAAGGCTTGAGTGAGTTGCACTTGTGTTTCTAGATGGAGCAGGTGGATCTAGGCTTTTTTACTAGAGACTATAGCATCTGTAAGAGCTTCTGAAGTGGCTAGCTAAAATATAGAGAACTTCAGTGCTTAAGCCTGGTGAAAAGGCAACAAATAGGAACCGGATAGTGTTTGGCAGCTATAGGGGGCTTCTAGACTAGGGTTAAGAGACTTGTTCTGCTGTAAGGACAACCTCTGGAGGTTGCGGCTAAGTCACACAACTAGCAGAGGAGAATCCAAAGTTTATTAAAAGCAGTATAATATGATGGAAAAGTAACTAATCACCTGGCAGAGGAAAATCCAAAAAGAACAAGTCTAGGTATTCCTCTGCCATGGTGCAGTGCATCAGTGCAGGGGTGGGGTGTGAGAACAACTCCTGGAGGGTGCAGGGGCATCCTAGAGAACTCCAGAGTTCCAAAAAAGGAAGTCCTCTGACAGATGTAGCTTTTGGAACATTTGTTGTACCAGAAGGCTTACTGTAAAGGTGACCTCTGAAGGTTGTGGCCAAGTTACACAACTGGCAGAGGGAAATCCAAAGTTTATTAGAACAGTACAGTACAACAACTAATCACCTGGCAGAGGGAAATTCAAAGAGAACAAGTCTAAGGATTCTTCTGCCATGGCATAGTGCATCAGCGTGAGTGGCAGAGGCATGGGAATGACTATGCAGTACTTTCCAAAAGGCATGCGAGCATCCTAGAGATTTCCAGAAACCCCCAAAGAACTCAGGGGTTCTGAAAAAGAAGTTCTAGAGAAGAAAGTCCCTTGACATCACTTCCTTCCTGTCAGGTTCTGCTGACCTGGGGGCTCAGCAAGTCTGGGTGAGGTCTTATGAAGCAGACTCAGATGGATACAGATACAAGCGGACGTGTCAAGAGTCAAGGGCATGCGTTGGAGCGCAGGAGGTGCGCCAGGGTTGGGGGAAGGCTGGGTGTGATGGATACACAGTGAGAGGCACGAGCAGAAAGCAAGTGCCGGGGCAAAATAGACTAGATGAGAGAGGCCCGGGGAAATTGGTAAATAGACAGAAGTGCCAGTGGTTGTTTCGTGGCATGGGAGATGCAAAGAAGGTTTGCACGGTTAGAGTTTTAAGGTTAGATGGATGCAGAGCTAAGTGGTAGAGAGGCAGAGCTGCACAGAGCTAATTAAATCAAAGACCAGGAAATGGAAAGCCAAAATAGAGAGGCAAAAGGAAACTGAGCGGAAAAAAAGGAGACTGAAAACTGATAGATTGGAGACAGGAGTATAAAAGACAAGGTACAAGAGACTTGGAGATGAGTACGAGGCAATACAATAGAGACAAGTACAAGATGGAGAGATGTGAGTATGAGGCTGATGAGACAAAACCAGAGATGAAGCAAAAGATACTGGGAATACTTAGGCAATATCAAGACTACTATACAAAGTGCTACGGTGGTGCTTATATACTACGGTATGCTAAGGTCCAGTCCTAGTACCAGATCCAAGAACAGATTCCGGGGTTTCAGTGGTGGCCCAAGGGACATAGGAGTGGACAAAGGGGGCCCGTGAGTGTCGGTTTGGGGTGTGGCAGTGCATCAATGCTTTGGGAGTTGTGGTGTTGGTGCTGCGTGATTGGTGGGGGCACGTGCAAGGCATTGATAGTATCACAATCTCTATATAAGCAGAATTTAAACTTGTTGCAAGTCTTTGGAATTTAGTTGAAGAGCTATAGGTGTGACTTATAATGTGCAAGGGATCTTTTGTGGTTACCATGCAGTAGTTCCTATACCAAGGGCACCTGTATTAGGTCAGAGTTTGGAAGTTGGTAGCAAAAAGTAACAAGTTGCTGTTGAAAAGTTGCTATACACTGTCAGAAAGTTGCTAGACGCTGTCAAAAAGTCACTGGACACTGTCAGAAAGTCGCTGGACGCTGTCAGAAAGTTGCTGGATGCTGTTGGGTCACAAGACGCCCATTAGATCTGTACTCTGTACTCTTTATGTGATCTTTGAGGGGAAAAAGTTGTTCCTTATTCCAAGTTATAGTACAGTTTATATAGTACTTTTGGGAGGCAGGCGGTAACTCCCTACCTCAAACATTACCTTCCTCCGTTTTGTCTTCTGCTTCTCATTCCGCCTGTGGAGCCTTCATTCCATTACTCCTTATTTGGATGTGGGCACTCCTCCACTGCCACTGCAGGCATCATCGTTCTTGCCGTTTACTCAGTCCATCTCTGTCAGGGGACTCCTCATTTCTCCCTTCTTTTACTCCTTATTCCTTCATTCTTCCTCTATTTATTTCCTTATTTCTGCTGTCACTCTTTTACTTTACTGCTTCTATTCTTTCAACACTATTTATTAGTACTATTTTCAGCCCTTGAGGTGCTCTGGTTCTTTAGTTATCATTCAAACAAGTGTAGCCAACGCTTCCAGAGGCTTAGTCATCTCAAGGCTAGCCTCCAAATTACTAAGCAAGTCACATGAGACATGTGCATGACCTCTGGCAATGGCAATTTCCGAGTTTTTGATTATTTTCGGAGATTTTCCTTTTTTAGATTATAAATTTTATTGTGGCTTTTGTCATGCTATATAGTTATTTCCCATGCTTCTGGAGCCTTGGAAGCATCACTCCTGGCATAGAGAATCCCTAGACTTGTTCTCTTTGGATTTTCCTCTGCCAGGTGAGTAGTTATAGTTGTATTACCTATATATACTTTGAATTTCCCTCTGCCAGCTGTGTGACTGAGCCATAGCCTCCAGAGGTCGCCCTTACAACCTCTCCTTGGCTAGTGCGGTTACTTCTTCCTTGATCCGTCGGCTCAGAGCTTCACATGTCTCCTCTTCAAGTTGGCTGCGCTGTGAGGTTTGACCCGCTGCCTCTACCACCTCTTTGTACTGGAGTTCCTGTTTTGCTGTTTTGGGGCTATTCTGCCTTCAGCGGTACTAAGCCCCTATCATCTTCCCCCAAACTGAAATTGGGACTGTCCCCAGTCCCTACCCATGCCCTAATGCGGTTCATGCCTGCTTGATCCTGAGCAGTTTCTGCCCCTTTTATAGTTGTGCGCATTGGTTGATGGGCGTATTCCATGTTCAACCTGCCTCTGTCTGCCATGTATGCTTTCAAAGCCTCCAATGCCCGTAACTTCACGTTGCTGGCCAATTGGTTCCTGGACCTTGTCCTTGCCACGTCCCTTTCTTTGTTGAATGACCAGGTAATTGTGGAAGGCCTCACGGTCCTTCTCAAACAATGGAAAGATTGTTGCATGGAGGGTATGCCGTGGGCCCGTGTCCAGCTCACCCATGACCTGATGGTAGAACAGTGGGCCCAGCATCAAGACAAACTGTGGCCCCACGCTGTTTTGCTGCACGTTGTACATGGCTCCCCGTGGTCTTTTGGTTGTTGGCTGATGGCTCGGTAGCGTTTGCACAGCAACGGTGACTCCTCCCTCCCTTGACCTCCATTGTCTCAGCCTACGCGTCGTTGCCTAGTTCTGGCGTTGCTTGCCCAGCCCGCTGTGGCATCTGCTCCTGTCCCGCCTGCCGTTCCCTTGCTGCCCAGTCTTGGGGGCTGCTCTTGAGTTTCCCAGCCTTTGTTGGTATGTTCCTGCCACAGTTCTGCACGTCTCCAGTTGGATTTTACTCTTTTCCAGGTGCTTTTGCCTCCCAAATCTGCCTTCTTCCTCCCTCAGTGGCTTTCTGCAGACCTTCCATATCCCTTTGACCCGTCCCACAATTGGGCTTATTTTTCTGCCTTGACCACACGTGCCCACAAGCACTTCAATTCAGCTCACGCAGATCTTTTGTCCAGCTTCCGCCGCCTTGCCCTTATTTGTTGCAACCAGTCCCTGCTGACTGATCAGCTGAGCAGCCTGTCCCGGTACCTGCAGGAGTGTGACCTGGCCCTGGAGGGCAATGTCTTGCGTCGTCTTCCTGCCACGGCTGCCGATTCTCATTCTGCTTCCTCCAGTGATCCCCTGGATTGCATTGCAGCACCATCAGGGGCTTAGATAATTACTTTAATTTTGTACACATGTATTGTAGCCGTGGTTGCGCAATCATTTTTTGTCCCATGCTTGTTTTCTTTGTCCCAGGCTGAGCTTCTTTTCCTGCCCATATGTCTGATCATTTTTACGTTGACAGATCTTTCCCTACGCTAGAAGGTGGTGCTGGGGGTTTCTTCCCAAGGCCAGTTGTCCCTGACTGGGTTCTCATGCATGTCGTCTTTTTATAAACTTCTTCTTGCCTGTGGCACAATGGACCCTTGCCTTTTTGTTGCTCTTCCTATGTCTTCAATTGATTCTAATGCCCTTGCCAGTTTTGTTGATAAACCTCTGGCTGAACTCAGCGCACCAGTGCTATTTTTAGCAACTTATATTTTGCAGCTAGCAGGGATCAAACTCAGGCTACAGGATGCAATGCACAGGATCACAGAACTTGGCGACCACCTAACTTGGCGGTCAGATGATGATTTACTGGTTATATGGTGATCACAAGACTTGGCAACCATGGGACTTTAGCCCGGCCCCCTTTCAGGTCCCCAATCAGTGATAACTGATGCCAGGGCCTTTAGCGACGCTTATCAAAATCCAGTGCTTCTCAAAGATCCAACATCAGATCACTTTAGCGGCACTTAGCAACAGGCCCCTTGATGGTTTCAGATATTAGCGACGCTTATTGCTTATTCAACAATTAGCAACTTATGCAAGACAGGCCCCCTTGATGGTTTCAGACCTTAGTGATGGTCTCCGTGCATTTGGCCTCTTTCACTGCTAGGATGTTGAGTTAACGCTTGCCGACTTAACAGATGCCGTTGCTTAGCGACTTTCACGTCCCGTCATACTTGTTTCCATTTTTCTTGATTGATTAATTAGCAACTTTTTAGTTTAATTACCACGGTGACTTAGTGCCTATAAATACTGTACATATTTTGTCTTAGCCATCATTGAATTGTACGCCCCACAGTTCAGATCTCATTTCAGCGCATTCTAAGTCCTCAGAGTCGCTAAGAGATACAATCTTGCTAACTTCACCTTGCTAACTTAGTCTACCAACTTTTGTCTTATGGTGCCATGCAGGCACATCATCGCCAATGTTTACATCACTAGAGTCCTTGCCAACTTCTAGCACCTTAGCGCCTTACAGGCTTTTGGCTTAGATTGCTAAGCAACCCGTTAATTCCTCTAAGTTCAAATCCCAGTAAAAGACTAGGCTTCTGGGACCCTGCCTGGGACTCTCTCAAACACTAGCAACTGCCTGACGCTACTCATTTGTGAGGCGCTAAGTTTACCATCTACCAGGACAGTGCTTAGTGACTTTTGGGTGTCATCATTGTGCGCTTTGCTGATCGAGTCCTAGACCTGGCAATAGCCGCGTCCTTATTGCCCAATAATGACTGTGCTGTGGTCAAAGGTCTAGCCCTGCTTTTGGAACAGTGGGAAGAGCACCAATGGGAGGGCGTGCAATAGACATGCGCCCGCCTTGCCTGGGACTTAATGGTCAATTGGTGGTTGCTCCACCAGAACAAGGCCTGGCCTTGCATAGTCACTTCCTTAGTTGTTAGCATCTTGCTCTACACCGGCACTTCTCTTGCCATCCCACTTTCCACATCTCATGTCTCTCTTTTTCCTGGAGCTCCCCCGATCTGGCGCTTGTTGATCCTGTCCTTGATGGCACACCCCCAGCTTCTCCATCTGGGCCCATACTCGGTAAGGTCCTCGAAGGCTACCTGCTTCCGTTCCACTGATTTGCCCGTTAGCCTTGTCCCCCCTCCCTGTTGCTGGCCTCCGACACTCCATGGCTAGCTGCCGACCTTCCATTTCCAATATATTTTTCCCTGCATCAGAACAAGCTGGCCACCCTTGCTGCGCAAGCACACAGCTACCTTAACAAAGCCTGGGCTAACCTGTCAGCTGTTTTCTGTCACCTCATGCTGACCCACCAGGACACAAACTCCACTTCAGAACGTATTGATACCTTGGACCGCTATGTTCAAGAGTGTGAATCCGGACTTGTGTAGTAGGTTCAGAACTGGTCTTCCCAAATTTGCAGCCCTGTCCATTGTTTTATTTTCTTTCTTGTCTGTTTGTTAGCACCATACAATTGAGCACCTGTACCATCCACTTTCCTTGTTATTCCTTTAGGTACTCTTTTGTATATTTTTTTTGACTATTTTTTTTTGTGGCTTGCACAAATAGATTTGTGTACAGCAAAGTCCACTGTTCCTGCCTGCATTGTGTGATCCTGTTTTTCTTGGCAGTACTTCCTCTAAGAAGTCAGTGCATGGCGGGCATATTTCCACTGCCTCCATGTCCTGTGGTATATAAAGCCAAGCTGCTCTGTTTTTCTCCCTTTTTCTCATGTCTTGTCTGGGCTTAGGTACCATAGTTCCCCCTTCCATGTTGCCGCTTTATGCCTTTGCAGTTTCCTGCACCCATACTTTTGTTAGCTTGGCCGACTGTTTCCTGGAAGTTGCGCTGGTCTTCTTGTTCTCCCCTGAAAACAATCACGTCCTCATTGATAGCCTCGCCACCTTGCTCAAGGTGTGGAAAGATTGGCGGTTGGAAGGAGTCTCCTGGGCCCACTCCTACATTGCCCAGCACCTCCTGGTAGATCCTTGATTCCGCCACAATCATGAATCCTGGTTGCAGACAGTGGTATCCACAGTTGTAAGTCGTTTCTTCCTGTGCCACTCTGCACCGTCTCACCAAATTGCACAGTGTATTGCCATTGTTGAATACAATGCCTTGCTGCAAGGTTGGTTCTTTCATTTACCCTCCATCCTTCCTTCTATTTTTCTCCCTTTGTTGACCGCCATTCCCGCTGCACTCCTTCTTTCCTAGACCTTCTGCCCCCCCCTCTTTATCGGGGGCCACTTTGACAAGGCTGTTGCTTCCAGGTAGGTCACCTTGCCAACACTCTGTTTCCTATTTCCACAATGAGATTCCCTTCTAGCAACCCCGCCTGCCTACTTTCCATGGTCCTGGCAACCAGCAATGTATTCCCGCCGATCTCCCTTTTTTGATTGACTTTCTCCAAGACCGCCACACCTTGTCCTGTATTAACAAGCTTGTCATTGAACACCTAGATATCATTCATTTTGAGGTCCAATCCCATCTCTGTCAACTTGTGCTAACACATCGCGAGTTGTCCTTCTGCAAAGCATGGCATGGTGCCATGGTGCATTACCTACAGGAGTGCAATAGTGCTTTGGAGTGGGAGCTTATGGACCACCTGCTCGATGAGATCCAACCCGCCTGCATTGATTCCCCTGTGCAGCCATGCCCTCCTGAGTCCCCCGAACTTTTGTGAATCCATGTTTGTAGTTATGTAGTTTTGGGCTTCTAAATGCATTACCTGTTTTGTCTACTTGTTAGACATCTTCTATTGATGGTCTCCTGTCAATCCATGCTTCCTTTCTAAATGGGGTCCATGGGTTGCACGCTAAGTTAGGCTGACCAATGTCAAAGTTTGGGTGCTTTTTGTGCTTTGGGGGCAACCTTGGTCTTGCATGTGTTAGACGCCATCCCCCGCCCTGTATATATGCAGTCTTTTATTTTGAAGCACGGTATGTCTTCTCCACCTCACTCCTCCATTTCTCAGGTCACCGTTCCTTTTGCACACATGTTTGTTCTTATAGCAAACACCTTGCTAGACGTCTTTGTGGGTACCATCACTACTACCAACTACAACTGGGAGATTGTTACCGGTTTATCCACCATACTCATGACCTGGGATGAGGTTCAACTTCCTTACATCATCTGGCCTCGTCATGCCAAGGTGCAGCAGCTGGTTGTTGAGCAGTGGCTCCTTCACCCCCAAGAACCAGGTGGATGCTGTTGGTAGTGCCGTTGTCAGTGGGCTTGTGTTTTTGTCTTTGTATTTGGGTTTGACACCTTCTTGGGGAGTAGGCGGCTGCCGTCTTTGAGCAACTGTCCCTACTTGACGGGACCACCTACTGGCTGCTGCCTTGCCCCATCCCAGGGCCCTCTGTCCCAATCAACTTCCCTGACTTGCGTCCTTCACCTGTTACTTTGTAAGTGCTGTCCACTTCCTCCACCTTGCGGGATTTCCCTGCCTCCTTGATCGCACCCTCCCGCTTCTCTTCCCCTTCTCCTTCTTTTTCTCTACCCGGTTTGCCAGCTCTTATGGTAAATCCCCCACCATTACTCTGTGTTTTGTTCCAATTCTAATTGTTGCCTAGATGCGCCCGCTGTTGCTTCATAGTGCTAGGGATTGGCAGTGGCTCTCTGCTGGCCTGCCTTTTCCCATGGAGTTCCAACAGAGCCAAGTCAGGCTCCAGCACCTCCAGGATTGAGCGCGGGTCTATGCCGTTGCCATCTGGGTGGATGCTAAAGCTGCCCATCACCAGCTGGCACTTTCCTGCCAGATTGCCGATATCGTTGCAACCTGCGTAAATGCCCTTGTTTGTTATCAGCAGGAGTGTGCTAGTGCCTTGAAGTGGCAGGCCAACGACCGCCTCTCTCCCAACACCTTTCCCAACATACCTGCCAACACCTCGTCTTCTCTGTACTTAGCACCTGACTCATAACTTAGCCATGTGTTTCTTCTTTTATTTTCAATATCAGAATCTGCGTGCTTTCCATTCTTTTCTTTCTGAGTTCGATTCCATATCCATTCCTTGGTATGTCATGTCCCATTTTGTTTACTTGGTTGTTGTCCTTGCTGGGTACACGTGTTAAGGGCCTAGTGCATTGCCCTCTCGAGTATTCTTTTGGTAACTTTATTTCTTCCCTCTGACCTTGTCTTTGCTGGTTCCTAGCGCCTGCTGTCCTTGTTGCAAGTGGCAGCCTTTGTCGTCCATTTTTGTTATTCAGCTTCCTTGGTAGAGGGTCTATAGGCATGGTATGACCCTGTGAAGGCTCCGGTAGCTTTGTTCCAATTCTATGCCCTATTTTCTATAAAGGCTTGTTGTTTCCCTACTTTTACTACACCATTCTTTATGTCATTGGCACCTGCTGTTGATATTGCCCACCTCCTTGGGAAGGCCGCCTGTACTTTTGTTAGCTTGGCTGACCCTTTATTGACCTCAATTCTGGCTTGTGCCAACGACTCCCTGAATGATCACAAAGTCGTCGAAGACCTTGCCGTTGATGACACCCAAAAGTTGCTAAGCACTGTCCTGGTAGATGGTAAATTTAGCGCCTCACAAATGAGTAGCGTTGGGCAGTCGCTAGTATTTTGAGAGAGTCCCGAGCAGGGTCCCAGAAGCCTAGTCTTTTTAGTGTGATTTGAACTTAGAGAAATAAACCAGTTGCTTAGCAATCTAAGCCGAAAGAAAGCCTTCAAGGTGCTAGAGTGCTAGAAGTCAGCAAGGACTCTAGCAACGTAAACGTTGGCGACAATGTGCCCATATGGCATCGTAATACAAAAGTTGGTAGTCAAAGCTGGCGAGGTGAAGTTGGCAAGACTAGTTCACTTAGCGACTCTAAGGACTTAGAATGCACTGAAATGTGATCTGAACTGTGGGGCATACGATTTGATAATGGCTAAGACAAAATATGTACAGTATTTATAAGCACTAGGCTGCCATGGTAATTAAACTAAAAAGTTGCTAATTAATCAATCACAAAAATGGAGACAAGTACAATGGAACGTGAAAGTTGCTAAGCGATGGCGTCTGTCAAGTCGGCAAGCTTTAACTTAACATCCTAGCAGTGAAAGAGGCCAAATGCACAGGGACTGTTGCTAAGGCCTGAAACCATCAAGGGAGCCTGTCTCGCATAGGTCGCTAAGCGTCAGATCAACTGTAAGCGTTGCTAATATCTGAAACCATCAGGTGGACCTGTCTTGTGTAAGTCGCTAAGCGTTGCTAAAGTGATTTGTCATCGGATCTTTGAAGAGCACTGGATTTTGATAGGTGTTGCTAAAGGCTCTGGCATTGGTTATCACTGATCAGAGACTTGGAGGGGGCTGGACTGGAGTCAGGTGAGTAGCAGGTGATTGCCAAGTCATGTGGTCGCTAAGTCCCGTGATCCTGTGTGTTGCGTTCTGTAGCCTGAGTTCAATCCCTGCTAGCTGCAAAACATAAGTTGCTAAAAATAGTGCTGGTGTGCTGAGCTCTGCCAGAGTCTTATCACTGTCCTTTATCGGTCCTGCACTTCTAGTCATGGCCTTGGCCTTGGCTGGCTCTGGCTGGACCAGGTGCAACACCTCTTTGTCGAGCGGTAGGGGCAGCACCATTGCGCTCCATGAGTGGCTTCAGTATTTTGCGAAGTGTCGCAAGCTGCCAATGACTTAGGGCTGCCCCTTCTCACTCTACTGCAAACTTCTTCTTGTGGAGACCGTCCTTCTTTGCCTATTTTGGTTTCTTCTTCTGAGTCTTCTGTGGTATGTGTTGCTCTAGTTGCTCCGCCTTCTTACTTATTTTTGCCCCAGGGTTGTTCTTCTTGTTTGCTGACTCTGCACTTTTTCAATGTTTCTGAGCAGCTTCCGTCCGCTCTGCCATATCCCGTCAATTTCTGCCTTAGTCCGGTTCAGCTTCTCCATCATTGAAAACAGTGCTGTACCGCCCTAGACGATGCTTTTGCAGGCATTGGGCAAGCCCGTAATCAGCTGATTGTTGCGCATTGTGATCTTTGGAAGTTTAGCAGTTGGTGTCTTGTACTGCTTCAGTATAAGCAGAAATGTGAACGTGCTTATAAGCTGCAGCACTGCCAAGATTCTGCCTATCATACTTTGCTTAGTCCTGCCGCCTCTTCCTAATCCTTGTCTTGGTAGCTTGAGTCGTGTTTGGTAGTTTCTGCTCCGTCGTGTAGTGTAGTGTACCTCCATTGTCTTCTCTCCTTAGCTCCTCCCTCAAACTTAAATTTCTGACTGCCCCCAGTCAACAATCGATTGTCAAGTCTTCCCAAAGTATGTTCCTGAATGATGCTGTCCTTTATTCTGATAGGCCCAGAAGCGCAAGCCTGACAAGGAAGCCTGCTGTCTTAATTAAGTGCTTCGTGCCGGTCCCTATAAGTAGCAGGCGCCAGGTGCACATCCTGTCATTTCATGCCATGCCTGAGTCCCCCGTTGATTTCTTTCATGCATTCCTTGCCCAGCAGTACGTCACCCAGGCCAATAGATAGGCATGAGCCATGGGCACGCCACCTTGAGGACATGGTAGTAAGCTGTCTTTCCATTTTCTCATCCGCCCAACCATTCTGATTGCCTCTTTTCAGCTTCCCAAGGAGCGGGCCCTTCTCGCTCTTGACGCCCTGCCTGTGCCCCCTATTGGTTTATCTGCTGCATCTGGTTTTCCTGCCACATCTAGTCATCCTGCCATTGTTGAGCACTGTTTTTCTGCCATGAAAAAGGGTAAAGAGCAAGCCTCCAACCCTGCCATAGGTTCCCACTGGTGTTACCTTAGTTCCTGATTCAAACTGCGTTTGTGGGCTGGTGCTGACCAGTGTCAAGACTGTTCTGACGTGATCCCTTTGTCATCCTACTCCAATGGTGGGAGATGATGTGGCTCGCACTCTAGCTGTCTTCAAGGCCCCTACCACCATGTGCGTCTTCACTCTTCTTCTAGTTTCTTCCACTCACATTCCATTCACCAGTTCTCTCTTGCTGAACTTGCCTCCCTCATTCCTCCACCCTGTACCCACCACTTTTATCCCGACAAGCCTGCTTTGGGGGCCAGCACGGAGGTTCCCACCAGCAAGGGTACTATCCACCTTACCAACTATCTCACTTGGCAGCGCGCCCTTGAGGAGCAGGGTCCAGTACATTTCCGCTTATTCCCTGTGTCGCTGTCCTTGGTTCTCACCTCCTGCCTAGTGTGATTCCTGCATCATCAAGAACATTGACCGCCTTTGCTGGTACTATAAGGAGAACACTTGACGTCTGCGGAACTCCTTTCACAGAGTTGGTGATGCAAGGGGCAAGCGAGAGTCAAGCAAGTGCAGAGGCGGGCAGGAGTCAGACAAGAGGCAAGCAAGGCTAACAGAGGGTTGGACGGCGCTAGATAAGCTTACGGTCAGCTCAGTGGATAGGCTGGAAGAACACTGCTATTGTTTAGCCTAGAGATATTCTATCCCACAGGCTGCCTATAT
The DNA here is from genome assembly GCA_003313785.1 of Termitomyces sp. MG148. Taxonomy (NCBI): domain Eukaryota; kingdom Fungi; phylum Basidiomycota; class Agaricomycetes; order Agaricales; family Lyophyllaceae; genus Termitomyces; species Termitomyces sp. MG148. Next base: position 12,591 of record QLOM01001769.1, on the reverse strand, counting down.
ATACTACATCAGTGGCTGTGCTATTACTAATATTATTTACTAATTGGGCCCTGGTATATAAAGGAGTATGACTAACAATAATCAATGCTGAGTAAGATTTGGGCATATGACTCATCAAGGCTGACTACTACAAGATGGAAGAGGAAAGGGTGGGCCGAGCAGCCGGTTGGATCTGCTAGGAATAGGTGTATTGTCGGACTAAGCTCGGAATAGGGTTGGACATGGTCTGGAGACTGGTCCTCTGACAGGTACCCTGGGCCCCGCCGTCCCTGCCATCTGTATACAGTCATAGCCAAACGCTGTACCTGGTCCAGGGCGGGTTTATGTAACCACAAGGCCACCAGTCACGATACTGTGGGTGTCACCCTTTGTGTTGCCCTGCTCAAGTGTTTCTTCAAAACCAGGGGCAGGGCCAGGAGATTGAGCGGAGCTTCCCAGCTGCTGCCAATGTTCATGCTCAGCCTCCTCCCTCCTTGAAGCAAAAACACCCCACCATTAAGTCTGCCCCAACCATCGGATGATGGCTCTTCCAATGGTGGCAAGTATGCTCCACCTTCAAAACAATCCCACAGTAGCTCCATGCCCCTTGCAGGACCCTCGACGCACACCCTCTGACCCCGTCCCCTTCTTTCCAACCCCGTCCCCCTCTTTCTGAACCCGCTCATCCACCGCCCTCTTGCTGATTAGTACCGTATGTGTTTCTCCTGCCTGTCCCATGTAGCTATCTTGCTCATGCTACATGATCCAGTTCTCCTCCTCTGCCCACATCCGCCATCGTCACTTGTTCCTCACCCGCTGCTGTTTTGCCGCCGCCCATTGCTGTTCTCCATCCTGCCCTTTGTAGTATGGCTGGTAGCACTGAGTCCTCAACTGAGTCATTGGCCCCCGTGGTTCCCCTTGCTCCTGCCCCCAAACTTGCTTCCATCCTGGTTCCCTCGACTGCTCCCCCTCCACCTGAGGTGCTTTCTTCCGTGCCCTCCTTGCCATCAGTTCAGACCAACAGTGAAGAGGAAGACACCCCCAGTTCCAGCAGGTCTTTTGCTGATACGGTAGGTTGCGCATTGCCGTCGCCTGCTGATCTTATAGATCTATCCTCCAACGTCGCCCCTACAGTTGTTCCTGAGGCGGCACCCTTTCTTGGTGGCACCTTTGGTGGCATTCCCAATGCTGTTCCCTGGATGTCTTGTATTGCCCACACCATGTTGGAGTTGCCATCTACCGCTGCTTGGCAATCCTATTGCCCCATGCACTATTTTTCTAGTTTTCTTTTCTTTCCATTGCTGATTATATTTGCAGCCTTCCCTCCAATACCCACCGCTCCCGCCAACGCTCCTCAAAGCCAAGGACTGGCAACGCCTCCCGTCTGGCCTGACTGCCCCCGTCAACTTCTACCAGGCCCACGCAACGCTTGAGCGCGACCTCAACCGTGCCTGAGCAATGCTCTATGCCTACCATGCCCAAGTTGAGGCCAACTGCTGGCACTTTCTAGTATTTCAGCAGGCCCTTGCCACCTCCACCCTCCAGTCAAATGCTGTGGCCCACTTTGCCGCCGAGTGCTACAGTGCAATCTAATGGCAAGTCACGTTCCCGCCTGAGCATAGCCCCTTCCTCCCTGACATTATACCGCTGGAGACCTTCGATTCCTCCAATAGCAACCGGGAGATGGAATGGAACTAGGGGGTGCGGTGCAAGCATTCATTCATCTTAGACTCCACATTGTAATACCAAACTTTCCATGTTGCTGTAATAGTCATTTTCTTGTAGTCTTTTTGGTACATAATGACAGACTTTACCTGTTCTTTTGCTGTGCCTTGCTTTCCCATGTTTGCTCTACTATGTTAACTGCGCTCAGGTTCCATCATCACGCTTTGTCCAGAATAGATAAGAAAAAGAAATGTTTTGTTACCCTTGCACTACACCATCTCTTGCGGGTTTCTGTGCTGCTTTTTAGTTTTTGTGTTGTGTGTCCTGATTGTCATTGTTGCCCTCTGTTGTCCCATCCTTATTGTCCAGTAGGTCAGATTCTTCCAATTCCCGCAACCGTGCTGTATCAATATCTAAGGCTGTGTCTGGTAGCTCGAGGTGCTCTCTCAGGAAGTACAGGATCAAGCAAAACGCCTCTACAGGTTGGTGTAGCACCGAACTGTCCAGTTCACACAGAACATACATGCCGCCTTGGTTTCTGGAAATCACTATCAACAGCCCAAGATAGCGTGGCTTCATCTTCCAATTATGCGTGACCTCTATCCGAGTGTTCCTCATTAATACCAGTTCCCTTATAGTTGCTAAATTATCTTGCTCAAAGCTTGCTGACGTGCATCAAACACTGTACTATGTAATCGTTCAAGTTGCTTGTATTGGCATTGCAAGTCAATTGCTCGTCACACTATTAGATTGGTTGCAGACAATATTGAGTCCGGTGGTGGCTGTAGGTATGTGGCTTCAACAATACAGTGGCTCAAAAAACTGTCCCAATGTTTCATACATTTTGAAAGATGACATTAGCATGAAAGATTGGAAGTACCTAAAATTCTGATTAAATCAAGTAAGATACTATGGCATTGTGACTACAGATCAAACCTAGTATTATGTAATTAGAATCAGAACTGATGGAATAATGGCTATTTTAAGATATTCACTCATTGGGACAGTTTTTTGAGCATCTCTAATTTTAGTATTTAATACTTTGTATGTCCTCCATTTGCCTTGATAACTGCTTGAATCCTTCTAGACATGCTTTCTATCAGTCTTTGGCATACCTCTGGTGGTATTTCATCCCACTCCTTTGCAACCCTCTCCCACAATTCATGCATACCATGAGGAGGTGTTTCATACTGTCTAAGCTGCTCTTTGAGGTACTCCTAGAGGTGTTCAATAGGATTGAGATCAGGGGATTGGGCTGGCCACCAGTGAACATCAAAGTTGTTGTCCTCAAACCACTTTTCAGCCCTTTTGGAGGTGTGTTTGGGGTTATTGTCCTGTTGAAAGTAGCAGGCACCCACCTCTATCTCCAACTTCTCAAAGCTCTCCTTTGCTCCATCATCCAAAATTTCACAGTACTGCTCAGCATTCATCCCCACCACCTCCACCAGCTTTTTTACTCTATTCCAACCCATGCAGCCCCATACCATGAGATTATTCCCTCCTCTATGCTTCACAGTAGGTGTAGTTGTTCAGTATGAATATTTTAAAATGGCCACTACTCTATCAGTTTTGATTCCAATTACATAATACTAGGTCTGATCTGTAGCCACAATGCCATAGTATTTTACCTGATTTAATCAGATTTTTAGGTACTTCCAATCTTTCATGCTAATGTCATCTTTCAAAATGTATGAAACATTGGAACAGTTTTTTGAGCCACTGTAGGAACTTTCCTCTTTGTAGCAGACTGATACCCCTCCTCCTTCAGTGCATTCCTGATAGTCTGAGGACAGACAGGGTTGGAAATGATGTTGTTGATAAAATCAGTGGCCTGGACGACTGTATCAAATCTCCTAGTTGAGATTTATCAAACAATAGCCTGTTTATCACATGGAGTAAGCTTAGCAGGATGACCTCCAAGATGGTTTTCCTTGTCCACCTCCAACTCTCTACCAATCCTCCTAATAGTAGACCTCCCTAGACCAGTTTGAGCCTCAATTTGATGCAGGGAATACCCTTGAGCAAGGAGAGAAGCAACAGTAGAGCACTTTGCAGGAGGAATCACTTTCATGATGGTGGTTGAAGGTCAAGATGTGGTTCAACCAACTTGAACCACTCCAAAATATGTCCAAACATAGTCACATGACTTTATTTATATTCCCCCATGCAACTTACTCTTTATTTCTGACTAAAATAGGGATAAACCTGCAGAGTTAAAGATGCTCAAAAAACCGTCCCAATAAGTGAATATTTTAAAATGGCCACTACTCCATCAGTTTTGATCCAAATTACATAATCCCAGGTTCAATCTGTGCTCATGATGCCAAAGTATTTTACCTGATTTCATCAGATTTTTGGGTCCTTCCAATCTTTCATGCTAATGTCATCTTTCAAAAAGTATGAAACATTGGGACAGTTTTTTGAGCCACTGTATCTGCTGGAAGAAGCGGGTGTGTTCCAGTAGTAGCATAGTAGGGCAAGCAGCCCATCTGCTGCCACACTGTCATGTGTTCTGACCAAAATACCAAATATGCCGCTTTGCTCCACTGGTTCTTGTCTCTGTCGATGGCTTTGAAGAGCGCCTGGCATACATCAAAGTGAGGTCTTTCTACAATTTTGTTAGCCCATTTGTTGTAGCCCAATATCCGGATATGGTGCAGATTATACTTCTTTGCCAAGTACGTGGTGGCCTTTACTATTGGCGCGCCGTTAACCGTTACTATCTTGTGCAGCATTCCCCACCGACATATGATGTCCTCAAAGATCGAGTTGCTGATAGCTTCCACATTCTCTTTTGCCAGCATGCAGAACTCCGGCCAGTACGTTAAGAAGCAGCACCCTTGGATTATATATTGGAAGCAACAGGACTTGGGCATAACCATTGTGTCAATGTAAATCTTTCTGAACAAGGGAGCTGGAGTCGCCACAGTTGGTGGTATCAATATCTTGGTGGTTTGCTGTAGATGTGACATGATTGCATGTACCATATTATGTTAGCCCACGCTTGTGGCCACCAAAATTGTTTCAATAGTGCTGCCCTAGTTGGGTACATTTCCCTATGACCCAGATTGTCATGCATAGCTTGTAGTATCCGAACTCTGTTGCTGAGATCAATTACTAGCTTGTGCGCTCCAGAATAATCCCGTCGCCAAAGTTTGTCGCTGCTGCTGAAGAAGTTTGTTGCGTACCGAATAAAACATTGGTATTTCTTGTCCATCATACCGCTGGGTCATACCAGGTTTTCTATCCATATCTTAACCGCCTCAATCCATTGGTCCTCCACTTGCGCCTTTGTACTTTGGGGAACTGTGTTGTATGCTAGTTCTGTGCCATTGTCCCGTAGTTTCCTTGGTTCTTCTGCTATGCAAACTCTGCCTTAGCGCCAGTTGTTTCCCATCGTTGGTAAGTCCGTATATTGCTACCGCCCAACTCTGCCCTTGTACCATCGATTCATATTCGACGAGTGGCAGCAGCAGGTGCCCTGTTGGCACTGATTCCCTTAGTATGCAAGCCGGTGGTTGGATAACATGAAGGAATCTGTGCATTTGATCTATCCAATTGTCAAAAACCTCATTATCACCTTTGTCCTGCTTGGGGTTGCCTGGCTGCCTAGGCCTTTGGGATAACCTGTCAGAACCATGGAACTCACTTTTTACGTGTACCAGTTCGAAGTAGAACAAAAGGATAGCCATTATTCACCGATTCATGCTTGCCAACGGTTGTATGTCTGGGTGTGACAACATGCCTTTGATATACTATGCATTGACTTTGACAATAAGGTTCCGCACCCTGATCAGGTACATCCACATGTTCTGCAATGCCCTAAAGAAGCCATATAGTTCCAATTTTGGCTGACTGTACCTCAATTCCCGGTTGTTAAGTGTTATTGAACCAAACCAATTGTATTTCCATTGCTTCCGATTATCCATTGCATACTGACAGAGGAAGAATCCTACTGCAATGTATGACATATTTACCACCAAGATTACCAGGTCTGCAGAAGTATAATCAATGGGCACTAGCAGATTGGCGGTTTTGAGGGCCGCGACTAAGTCCTTCTGAACTGCCACTTGTAGCTCCCCAAATTTGAACGGGGTGTCCTTGCATGTCAACTTTATTATATGATGAGCTCGGTGTGCAAAGTTCTTAACAAATATCCACAATACGCCTATAGACCCTAAGAAGGCGTGGACTTCCAAAATGTTGCTGCATGGGCCCCAGCATTCCAGTAAGCCAAGTCGACTTTCTTCCAGAATTTGCTCCTGAGGGGTACATACGTGCTCCAAGATCTTGATTTGTTCTATGCATAATACCAATTTGTGACCTGAGAATGTTCCACCGCAGTATTTCCTCATTGTAAAACCCGATTCAGTACCTTGAAAAATTCCCATAACACTAGCTGTACATTTGGGTTCCGGGGGTGGGTTTCAGTAATCAATTTCCAGTCCTTCAGGCCCTTTACTCCGACGTTGTCAATAAATACCAAGACAAACAAGGGGATTTCTGGTTGCAGAATAAATACCACATTGTCGTGGAAGATGGGTACAAAGTTTGTCCATCCCATCAGTAGTGTAACCAACCATAGTGTGCCAAAGGGAGTTTGGAAAGTTGTTAAATCCCATGAAATCGGAGATATTAGGCACTCATTGTATCCAACATAGAGATCTAGGGTAGCACCACATATCCTTCCCACAAATGATTTGGCTACGTGGTCCAGATAAGGGAGAACCCCTGAATGCCATATAGTTACTTGGTTAAGGGGTTCTAAGCTGTGCACAATCCGTAGTTTGCCATTCTTCTTGAGGTGACAGAACCAACACAATTGATAGGAAGAGTTCAATGGTTTGTATACCCCAGCCTTGATTTTTGTCTGAATGAGTTCCATGATTTCTCCTTTCAGTTCCAGTGGAATCGGAATGTTCTTCTCATTCCATAGTATATGTGGTATGGTGGAGATGACTATTGGCAGAAACATTGTGGAATTAAAGCTTCCTTGCTTGGTATCTTCCCATGCAAATGCTTGATTCTGCTTGGCCATGAGATTGGTAAGTACCCTTAGCTCATCTGTTGACTGGAAACTTGTATTGTGGTCTTTTTGGAACTGTGCCAGTTGTTCCACTGTTAGACGACCTGTAGGTTGCATTGGAGGCGGGTTCAGGTCCAAGTCCAGCATTGAGGCTAAGGGGTCCCCAATGATATTGTGCTCAATTTGGTAATCCTCTGCCATGTGTCCCGGTACTGGTTTCACCTTTAACGCCACAGGTTTGTACTTTTTCTTAGTTTGTACACCCTTTTGTTTTACCATCCCTGTGTACTGTCCATGCGGTTGCGGTACTTTGTCTGCCAGTGTCCAAAGATGTCCTTTTGCATTGTGGGAGTTTGTTGTCCAGGAGTGCAGTGGTACCACGGTCTTGGCATGTCCTAAAAGATACTCATTAGTGAACAGTATTGACTTGTCAGGAGCAATGTGTTTGAATAGTTCAGACACAGTGATATAAAGGTAAGCCAAGGTGGCTTCATAGGCTCCTTGGGAGCTAATTTTTATAGGGTCTTTTGTAGGTACAGGCTTGGGATTGGAAGATAAACTGTTTGTAGAGACCGCTTCTAGAACGGTCTTGTTAATTAGAGCATATAAAATAATTTGTGTGGTATTGTCCTTGTGGTCGTATTCAAGCATCAGAGCTACATCTCCATGATCACCACCAATCACTTCCTCAATGCTGTCCAAAAACACTCGTGTTCTTCAGTTTCTATTGTCATGTATTTTGGTGTGTGTTTCTTGTTTGGCAGGCTACCACGAGGTAGGTTGGTATTGTGTATATAGCACCGTTGGGATCGGTAATTGCATGTTGTTGGCGCTATGGGTTTTTACCATGCTCTTGGTTAGCACGTCAAAGGGTTTTCCAAGCAAGACGTTGTAGGCCAGTTGCCATATGACATATATCTGTAAGAATAGAATTATATTGTCAAATACGCACAGAACATTGGTGGCCAAGCCAAGGGATGTGTCGATTGCCTCATTCACACTTTGCATGTGCAACACGATCGAGGGATTGTACGAAATTCCAATGCAATTAACTATGTGTTCCAACATCAAAATGATTTGTGATCCACTGTTGACTATACATTCCACCTCTGCTTTTTGTCCAATGAGTGGCCATGCAAAACTTCTCAGGAATGGCATCCAACAGTAGTGACTTGAGGTAGTTCAGCACCGGGTCCAATGACGTCCAGGATGCGTAGTTGATGGTGGCAGTTTCCCCAGTATTTGGAAGGAACCACACTGACTTTCTGCTGCTATTGATGACTTCAATCAAAAGGAGAGCGACCTCCCCTTCCTTGGTTATTTCCTTGATCTGCGCGGTATTGGTAGCTAAGATGCGCTTTGGAGTTACCATGGCTTGGGCTAGATTACGCACAGGTGTGATGCTGAGGACTTTGCTGACTGTCATTGTGATGTGTGCTTCCATCAACCGATTGAACACAGCTTTGGTATGTTTTACTGATTGGATAAGTACCTTGGTTTGGTAAGCTCCATTGTTCCGCTTGTCCGGTTTCTCCATGACTTTATCCGCTGGTGGGGCATATCACTTTGGTACCCCTAAGAAGGGGTGAAGTGGTGCCTTGGGGTCCTGTACTTCCATGACAGTAGGTTTGTTTGCCAGTTGGCTAACTAATACTGTTGGTACTGTTGGTGCTGTTTTGGCAGTAGCAACTGGCTGGTAATCAGCTAGGGGGTGTTTAGCTTTAGGGACCTGGACTTTGTCCATGACCTGTTGGCCATGTTTCCCTGCTTCCTGCAGCTCCAAGATTTTCAATTGTTCTCGTAGCATTGTGATCTGTTGGCTTATGTCCATAGTAGCATTTGCAAAGGTTGCTGAGGGCACTCAAGCTTGTGGAGCCACCAGAGAGACTTCAAACACCAATTGCTAGATGTTGGCTTGCACCAGGTCTGGATTTGTGTTTGCTGAGAGCATACCAGTGGCTATATTGCCTGGGTTGTGGCAGTGGTACTCATCTACTCTGTTCTTGTAAAGGGGTTTGCTGGGGTCATATGGGATAAATCTCTCTGATGGCAGAACCACCTTTCCCTCCACGTTCCGTCAGCACCGTCTCTGCAGGATGTAATCTTCTAGGATGTTGCATCTCCCCCTTACCATGGTATGCCCAATTTCTCCACAGAAGTGGCATCCATCCCCTAGAGGCGGTCGGCCTGTTGGGCAATTGCCTCCTGATCTGCCACTCAGGACTGCCACCTTCTCTAGGGCAGCCGCTACAGCTAACTTTACTATATTGCCTAGGTCTTCTTTCTTGATGTACCCGCTGTTAGTCGTGGGTGAGGCTCTGGAACTTTGAGTTTGTTGTACGTTGGGGGCCAGTAGCACACCTCCCATATACTCTTATCCACACCCCAGCTTTGTAGACTTGGCCAACATTGTGGGGTTCATTGGGATGGTGATATGATGCTGTACAGCATTCAGAGACAGAACATGCACCAGAAGTCAAAATAAACATTTAATATACAGGCTGAAAACTGTAAGCCTCCTGGTAGCAGTCTCTACAAAAGTATATTCCCAAAAACACCCCAATAAATACACAGGAAGTACAGCAGAGGGACAAGGGATTAGCTCAGAGTCATCAAGTCAATAATAGTCAGTCACTGTAATGGAGAGGGGAAGCATGAGGGCTGGTAGAGGCAACAAAATTGGGATCAGATTGTGATGATCTGTATCAAAGAAGCAGATCTACTACTACCTGATTTGGCATGGCTAAATGGAGGAAGAAGGAAGAAGCATGAAATGCAGGGAAGGAATAAAAGAGGAAAAAGAAAATTTATGAATGGAAGCCAGACAAAAGGGGCAGGAGCAAATGGGGCAGAGGCAAATGGGGAAGAAAAAGCTAAGAATAGCAAAGAAGAATGATCGTTTCTGGAACTGACTGGTGGTACCAAGACAATGGCCAAAAAGGAAATAGTGGAAGCAAATAGGATTAGTGGAAGTAGGAATGGAATGGTGGAAGCAAATAGAATCAGTGGAAGTAAGAATGGAATGGTGGAAGATGAATGATGGCATCCAAAATAGGAAGAACAATTCAAATAATGGGTTGACAAATGGGCTTGGTAGTCAGCTGACAAGGTGGTCTGTGCACTATGGAGAAAGGTATAAATAGGCTAGGTAAATTAGAGAATAATCAGGCAATTAATAGGCAAAGGCTCAGTGGTTCCCAAGAAGTGAATCACTTAGGCTGGAGTTTGTTGAAAACCTCAGAGGCAATTGATAGGCAAAGGCTCGGTGGTTCCCAGAGAGTGAATCACTTAGGCTGGAGTTTGTTGAGAACCTCTACCTTTCAAAGTATTATATATTTTGAAAAGTAACCCTCAAAACACCAAGTTTATCATCAAGCAACAGTGTGGATTTGCAGTAACTTTCTAAGACTTCAAGAAAGCCCCAGAACTATCTGTAATACTCTAACCAAGTACTACAATGGTGGTTGGGGTCTAATATTTCCACTTGCCTTGCTATTTTTGTCCAAAGGGACGTTGGGAACCCTTGTTGAAAGTACCGCTTCTCTTTGTTTGCTGAAATCTTGTTGTGGCTCTTTAACCACTGTGCAATTTGTTGAAATGTTTGGTAATAGTCAGATAACTGGCCCAATGTTGTTAGTCCTGTACAGAACGTTCCGGTGACATGTCTTTCTAGGTTGTTAATGGCCCATTTTGCCTGTTCTTCTGCTCTGGGGTACAATTTTACAATGGCAGCCTTCCATTCTGCGTAGGTGTAGGGGCAGTTCTGTTTGCTGGTGTTGCTCTCAAACTGCAGTATGCATGTCCATAGCTCCACTGTGTTGTACGATACGTATCTGGCCATGTATTCCTTTTTGTGGCGTTCATCGGTAACCTGACAGTTGTGGAATAAATATTCCAATTCTCAGAAATAGTGCAGTAATTCTTGCGGTTTGTTTTTGTTCCATTTCAGGGCTGTTCCGCTGTCCCTTGTTGGCATTTGTGAGGTGGTATTTTCCTCCATCCTTCTTGGTACGTGTATTATGATTGGTGTCTGTGAACGCTGGACCAGAGTTAGTTGAGGTGTGTCTGGTGTTGGAATATCAAATGAGAAGAACTTGTCAATTGGTGTTACTGGTGATAATTCTCTTGGGAATAAATCAGAGATGTTGTTGATGGTTAATCTTTAGTAAGCCACTTCTATTTCTTCTGCTAAATTTGTGAGTCAGTATGGTTTCGTCGGCGGTACTGGATTACTTAGCTCGATTCAGATCGGGTGTATAAGTAATGGCGGGAAGAGAGTTGGTAATGGTTCTGCTGCTTCCCTTCATTGTCTCTGTGCTCTGGTTTCGAGTGGTATTCTGTAGAAGAGTCCCTCGTAGTGGGCTCCAATATGATAGCGTTACAATCTCCTTATAAGCAGTTAAACTTGTTGCGAGTCTTTGGAATTTAGTTGAAGAGCTATAGGTATGACTGATAATGTGCAAGGAATCTTTTGTGGTTACCACCCAGTAGTGCCTATACTAAGGGCACCCGTATTAAGTCAGAGTTTGGAAGTCAGTAGCAAAAAGTAACAAGTTGCCATCAGAAAGTTGCTATATGCTGTCAGAAAGTCGCTGGACGCTGTCGGAAAGTTGCTGGACGCTGTCAGAAAGTTGCTAGACACTGTCGGAAAGTTGCTGAACACTGTAAGAAAGTCGCAAGACGCCTGTTAGAGCTGTACTCTGTACTCTTTACGTGATCTCTGAGGGGAAAAGTTGTTTTTATTCCAAGTTATGGTACAGTTTATATAGTATTTTTGGGAGGCTGGCGGTAACCCCCTACTTCAAACATTACCTTCCTCCGTTCTGTCTTCTGCTTCCCATTCCACCTGTGGGGCCTTCATTCCATTACTCCTTATTCGGATTCAGGTATTCCCCTGCTGCCACTGCAGGTGTCATTGTTCTTGCTGTTTACTTGGTCCACCTCCCCACAGCTAGCGCAGTTACTTCTTCCTTGATCCATCAGTCCAGAGCTTCACGTGTCTCCTCTCTGAGTCAGCTGCGCTGTGAGATTTGACCTGTCGCCTCTACCGCTCCTTTGTACTGGAGTTCCTGTTTTGCTGTTTTGGGGCTATTCTGCCTTCAGCGGTACTAAGCCCCTATCAGTGTGACCAGGGCTTTGTCTTTGCAGAGAGCTTTTTGAATTATGTCTGTGGCTGTTTCTTCTGCTTCCATGATTGCTGTTTTGTTGCAAATGCTGAGCGTGAAGCCTTCAATAGTGCACAGGAAGCATGGAAGGGGTGGTTTATAGAGTAGGAAGGTAGCTGCATTTGGGGTAGAGATAATAGAATTGTCTTAGAGGATGCTGTTTGCTTGCTTTGAGATACCAGAGATTAAGGAAGTGGTAGGGAGGCTTCTGTTTGTCCTTCCTGTATTTGATGATGATCTCTTTATTTGGCTGGGGAGTCAAGAGCTTTGCTCTTTTCCTGGTCATGCTAGCAATGAGCTTCTTCAGGTGGTCACTGGTTGCCATGATATCAGTGTCCTTGCTGGCTTGCCAGTCACATATCCAGAGCTTTGGGTTGGGGTAGGTATTGAAGGCCACACATTGGTCTGGGAGTAGGTTGAATCACAGGGGGGTCGAGAGATGTATGCCCAAAAAACCTCCCACTGGTTTTGGGGTATGTGTGAGTGACTTCAAGAGTTTGAGTGGGGGTAGTGAAAGGGTCCCAGCCTCCTTGTGCAGGGTAGTCTGTGTGAAAGAGGAGTCCTCAGGGTTTTTTTCGTTCTTTTTACCACCCAGATAGAATTGAGCCTCGCACCAAGAGTAGGGAACTCTGGGTTTGGGGATGAGGGAGGCTCCTCTTCCAGATATTTGTGTGGTATTTGGCCTACCATGGTAGTGTCACCATCAGCATCTCTATTGGGTCCTCCTGAGATCAATAGGTTCAATAGGTTCAGGGG
>QLOM01001767.1:0-19474 GCA_003313785.1 Termitomyces sp. MG148 | reverse complement strand
GATGTCACCATTGTCAGTTGAACAGTAGGTATGGCTCGAGATCAAGAAAAAGAGTATGACATAAGCATCTTTCAAGTTGTTGCAATCCCTCTGGTCCTATATATTGTCTCCCCTGACCCTCGAGAAAATATCGTTGTACTTTAAAGTGTCTCATCTTCGTCTCATTTCTAGGGTGAGATGGCCGTGCATGGCTGACAGCGAACCACGGGCCTAATTTGAACTTGCCACGGAGAATCGATGTCAGACTCTCCAACCCTCGCGGTTTCCGTCTTTACTGTTTCCTTTTTACTACTGAGGGAAAGAAAGCTTCTACAAAGTTAGAAAGGCAGGCTCCTTTGTAGAAGAATGTATACTGGCTAGTAATTAGCCCTACTCCTAAGTAAGGGTTTCCTAGAAAAAGGGATGGCTCTAACGGTCATGCATATGAGACTGAGGGGTGAGATATCCGGCGCGCAGAGGGAGTTTCTTACGGGTAGTTGCCCCAGGTCAAAAAAAGGCCTTGACGAGTAAGCGGATCAATTTTTTTTAAAGAGGTGGCCAGGTCCCCCTTATTATAAAAAGCTGACATTGGGCGACAACTTACTTGTAATAGATAGGTGGGTCCGACTACGCTACAATATTGAGTTACGTACTATTGCAGTTCCAAAATTCTGATCAAATCATGAATACTTTGTACCAATCAATCGTTACTGTAGCTTCTTAATAAGACACTATCGCAGTCTGTTGTAGAACGATGGATGTGTTGTGTCGAAACAATGCCGATCAAGCATATCCCAAAGGGTTAGCTTAGATTACAGCACTCGGAAAAATGTTGGTGGTGGTGGTGGTGGTGGTGGTGCTATGTACATATGACAATTAAATGTATCAGACAACATGATCGGAACTGATAACTTCGGTCTCTAAGTTACTCGTTGTTGCCCATGCCCTTCAGACACATCAGCACAGTTGAATCTGCTTTTCTCATTTTCTTGATATTGTGATCGCACGTGAGGTTCAGCCAAATCTCTACATGTCTTTATGTACTCGTACAGACCTAAGATATTACGCAAAGGATCAGTGGTCACGATCTCTTGTAGTGGATTTTGAAAACTCCCGTTTTGTTCTATGTGACTTGTGACTGAGACTACAGGACCTTGTGGAAGTTCCTCGGCAAAAACTTGACCCACAGACTATAGCAGAGGCCTCCGAAAAGACTCCTCCCTATCCGTGGAATCCGTTGACAATGGTCAATCTTACCCTTGAATGGCATATGATGTGTGTTTCAACAACTTCTAGTAACCATATCTCATCCGAATAATTCATGCCGTCCATTTCTTATCTATGATGTCTTGTATGATACAATTCATCAGTTGCATAATAGTATAGAGTTCGACAGATCCAAGCTTGAGGATTAATCCGTTGGATGCAGATGGATACTAAGATACCTAGAGACCCTGTAACTCTTTGTGTTACCTTCCTTAGGTTGCTCATTCTCACAAGCACATCCTCTTGGAACGGCGAATTAGATCGTCCGACCTTTGCTGTGAAGTGGCTTCTCTCCTGGAATTTATGATTGAAATCTCGTGATGTAATCCTGTGATGGTTTACGGTAAGTTGCCGAACAGACTACTGACCTCCGCTGACTCGATTTCGACGTGAATGTAGAAACCTGCAACTCCTTGAGAATGATGATCAACACTGAAGACACCTGTGTGCCAGACCGAATAAACTGCGTTCAGGTCCCAGTGACTCTAGACACAGCATCTGCAATGAGTGATCGGAGGTAGATAACACAGCAAAGGTAGTAAGCCAGCGGTGTGTACGGAAGCGGTATTTGCACCAATGGATAAGAGAATATGGATGAAGGACTGTTTCAGCTTGTGCGTAACAAATCGGACAACGCATAAAATCGAATACCGACAAGGTGAAAGGAGATAGTTTCATGACTGGGGTTCAAAGATATGGCTGATAGGGTTGAGAAAATTGATACGTTGTGACACTAGTACTGTTACAGACTTGAAACTGATCCCATTTACACTGACTCTTCAGATTGTAGATTGGCAACTGATGCTATGTACTCTACGAGCTACATAAACTCTTTGAAATGCCATGATACTCCATTCCCAACCTCTTCCGTCTCTTTCGTATGGCCATCGTCACTAGTATACCTGTCCAAAGTCGTTCTGTCTCTATACCTTCTCCGCAGGCTGCCCAGTCGCTCAGAAACACTGCTGTTGCTGTCGCACGGGAGAGCGTGTCGAAAACACCGGACGCTGAACAAACGACACCCTTGTTGTCCGAATTTATCAGCTCGTATGAAGAACTCGAAAGTTACAGGTACGTCTCAAGTTTCTTCAAGAAACAGGGATTCTGAAGTTGCTCAGACATGGTCGGCCTGTGATTGTTGATGGGCAAAATCTTTCTATTGCAGCTGTGACAGCAGCTTCAAGGTACTTCGCCAGTGTCGCCCTTAGCAAATCGCCTGCGATTGCGGCGCGTATGAACAAGAGTCGCGACGTCATTACGACGAAAATAAAGGCTGGAGCTAGTGTATATGGGGTATCAACCGGTTTTGGTGGAAGTGCAGACACACGCACCGACCAGCCTCTTGTCCTTGGCAATTCTCTTCTGCAACTATTGCAAAGCGGCGTTCTACCTTCATCTTCTCGACCTCTTGATGTTCTTCCGCTCCTAGATCCAATTGCGTCCATGAGTATGCCTGAGTCGTGGGTCCGGGGCGCCATTCTAATCAGAATGAATTCGCTCATACGCGGTCACTCCGGTGTGAGGATGGATCTCATCAAGAAGATGAATGAGCTATTGAACGCTGATGTTACGCCTGTCGTCCCACTAAGGGGAAGCATATCAGCATCCGGAGGTATGTATCATCTCATCTCACTCTTTTCATCCCATTGACCCTGTTGATCTAGATCTGTCACCACTTTCTTATGTTGCAGGAGCATTGACCGGGAATCCTGCTATCCGTGTTTTTGATGGACCAAGGTCCTCTGGTGCTCGCGAAATTCGCTCTTCGCAAGATGCTCTCAGATCACACAATATAGCTCCCATCGATCTTGCTTCCAAGGAACATCTTGGTCTGTTGAATGGCACTGCTTTCTCTGCTTCTGTTGCGACGTTAGCCTTGAATGACGCTGTCCATCTCGCCTTACTAGCTCAAGTCTGTACAGCGATGGGTACAGAAGCTCTTGCAGGAACTCGAGCATCCTTTGATCCATTTATTCATGATGTTGCAAGACCTCATCCAGGCCAGGTACTCCTATCATACTTCGGAGACACCAGTTAGATTTACCATTTCTTTCATAGATTGAATCCGCTAAGCTTATCTGGGACCTGTTGGAAGGCAGCACCTTTGCAACGGCTCATGAGCAGGAAGTTACGATTAAGGAAGACGACGGTGTTCTTAAGCAGGATCGATATCCATTGCGAACTTCGCCCCAATTCATCGGCCCACAGATTGAAGATCTTTTGCAGTCATTGAAGACGATGGTTATAGAATGCAACTCGAGTACGTATCTACATTATCGATCATTGCCTTTTTTCACGTGTCTTCCGTCCTCAAGCTACGGACAATCCGTTGGTTGACGGAGAGACAGGGAAAGTACATCACGGAGGAAATTTCCAAGCAATGGCTGTGACCAATGCTATGGAGAAGACACGTCTAGGTCTACATCACCTTGGAAAACTTCTCTTCTCCCAATGCACAGAACTTGCCAACCCTGCAATGAATCGAGGCTTGCCGCCTTCACTTGCCGCTACAGATCCTTCGCTCGACTACCATTGCAAAGGTGTCGACATTGCGTGTGCAGCTTACGTTGCCGAGCTTGGTTATCTCGCAAATCCGGTCTCTAGCCATGTTCAATCAGCAGAAATGCATAATCAGGCAGTCAAGTACGTCTCAACAACCTTGTAGATGTTCTATTCTTAACCACAGCCTTTAGTTCCATGGCGCTAGTCTCAGCTCGTGCGACTATCAACTCTCTCGAGGTGTTGTCTATGCTGACGGCCTCGTATCTGTATGCTCTCTGCCAAGGTATCTTTGATTTTGTCAGATTACATCTGGCGGTGGCTGACTCGCATTACAGCTCTTGACTTACGTTCTCTACAGAAGGACTTTGTTGAGGGCTTAGCTGAGATCGTGGATGGGGCGTTGAATGAGTCCTTCGGGCGATCGCTTTCCACGTCGGAGCACGAGTTTCTGGCAAGTAAGCTCTCATGCACAATGCAAGACATGTTCGAAGCTACGAGCACAATGGATGCATTTGAACGGATGCAGAAGGTCGCTGATTCTTCAACATCGATACTTGTCGACTTTTTCACGGGACCGGCCACCTTCGACGATATGGCATCACTTGGCCTTACTCTTTCTTGCATTCCTGAATTCCGCTGCAACATTGCTCTGCGAGCAACGAATCTTTTGAATTCCTTGCGACGGGAATATCTCTCAGGCGCCCGTGGAGCTGCACCCGCTAGCCGGTATTTGAACAAGACTCGCCCAGTCTACGAGTTCGTACGAATGACTCTAGGTATCAAAATGTACGGCTCTGAGAACCTTGCCCGATTTGAGCAAGGCTTGTATGTTGAAGATCAAAGTGTCGGTCAAAATGTTTCTCTCATTCACGAGGTATGATTTCCGACTTCTCCTCAATGTGGCTTCGTTTCTAACATTGATCGAACCAGGCCATTCGTGATGGCAAAATACAACCTATTATCGTGAATCTTTTCGCATAATTTCCCGTTGATGTTTTCCTGTCTTTCAGGACTGGTTATACAAAACTTTGATATATCTTGATTCCTTATCAACGTCGACATAATTCTCCATTTCTTAGTATCTCGCGTGAATAATAATATATAATATTAATAATGATATAGTTATTTTTACAATGAAAAAAATGGCATAAGCGGTGAAAAGAATCTGGGCGCAGCGCGTAGATCCTCATAACTTCCTAAAACGGATTGACTTTTTTGTGCATACTTATACAGTAAATAGTAAATATACATAACGTGTGGAACACTGAAATTAATTAATATTTCGTCGGTTGTTGCCGAACTTCACGTGTCATGCCAAAGGGGTGGTCCACCTCCGCTGACAACCCCACTTCTCTTCAAGTTTGATACTTACCTCTTCTGATACCATATATCCTGGTTCCTTTCTGCTTTTCAGGATGCTTTCAGAACAGATTATTGCTGTCGCGCGTGGTCGCGGTTTGTTGTATTCAAAAGGCATTCGAAGGATTGTAGGGACAAACCTTGCTCGAGGATGGTATGTAGCGCTTTACTTTACCTGATCTATCTATAATTTTGTGTAAAGGAGGGATTTTGCTGTTCCTTCCGTACGAAAGTCAAGGTTTCATTCGTCCAAACTACTTGAAGGTGAGCTGTATTTGATTGAAACGATGGACAGCAGGTATTCCAACTCTGTATAGCCGTCACCGTCAAAGTTCCGACCATGGCTGAATCTATCACCGAGGGTACATTGAAGTCGTGGTCAAAACAAGTCGGAGATTCGGTATCTGCTGACGAGGAGATTGCGACCATCGAGACTGATAAGGTATGTCGCTCAACAGGTGGTCTTCCAACCGTCGTAGGTCATAAATGCGACTACAGATCGACGTTTCCGTGAATGCACCCGAGTCTGGAAAAATTATCAAACTTTTGGTGGCTGAAGAGGATACCGTGACTGTTGGACAAGACCTAGTCATCATTGAGCCCGGTGAAGTTGAGAGTACGTTCACCGGTTTTTTTTCAACGACTATTAGTGCACTCAACAAACCTATTGATGTGCAGATACCGTGTCACCGCCTTCAGGGGAGGCAGTGCCTGGAGAGAATAAAACCAAAGACTCAACGGAACCTGCCGACCAGCAGGTGGACAAAAAATTACCAGAAGCTCCTACACCCTCAGTAGGTGACAAGAAGCCTTTAGAGAAAGAGGTGCTAAAGAAGGAGACCGCCCCAAAAAAAGAGAAGGAGACTGCTTCCGCCACACGGCCAGTAGTCGGCAGCCGGGGGGAAACCAGGGTACGTCGATCGTGATAGTCCTTGTCGAACTTTGAAATCAAACGTCTGAATAGGTCAAGATGAATCGTATGCGCTTGCGTATCGCTGAACGCTTGAAAGAGTCTCAGAATGCTGCTGCCTCGCTGACAACGTTCAACGAAATTGACATGTCCTCGCTGATGGAAATGCGGAAGAAGTACAAAGACCAGGTTTTAAAGGATCATGACGTTAAGCTTGGTTTCATGAGTGCCTTCGCGAAGGCTTGTACGTTGGCCCTGAGGGAGATTCCATCGGCAAACGCGTCGATCGAAGGCGACGAGATCGTCTATCGTGATTACGTTGATTTGAGCGTGGCAGTCGCGACACCTAAAGGCTTGGTGACTCCTGTTGTCAGAAACACGGAAACGATGGGTTTCATTGAGATTGAGAAGGAAATCTCCTTCCTTGGCAAGAAGGTAGTTCTCGACATTGTCAGTCTCTTGTAATCTCATCTTGCCCCTTCAGGCCAGGGACGGAAAGCTCACCTTGGAGGACATGGCTGGCGGAACTTTTACTATGTAAGGTCTTCTTTCACTTCAAGGAAGGTGATATTTATCATGCAATGCTCAAGTTCCAACGGCGGTGTCTTTGGTTCCTTGTATGGTACTCCCATCATCAATTTGCCTCAATCTGCTGTGCTTGGTTTGTTAAGTCATTCTTTCTGGAATCTTAGGCTCACCATGAATTTTTTTTAGGAATGCATACTATTAAAGACAGACCCGTCGTCGTTGATGGTCAGATTGTCATCCGACCCATTATGGTTGTAGCTCTTACCTATGATCATCGCTTGCTGGATGGTCGCGAGGCGGTAACTTTCCTTGGTATGTTCCTTCAACCTTCAAGCTGCATTGGAGACAACTCATTTCCTGATTTTAGTAAAAGTCAAGGAATACATTGAAGACCCAAGAAAAATGTTGCTTGCATAGACTCAGCCAATTGAGACATATCGTATCGATTATCCTATTTTTATGGATCCCATTCCAAACTTATATCTAATACTACATAGGCACAATGCCGAAAAGAACAAATCTTTCCATTATGCCTGACCTAAGCAAACAATCTAATCTCGGTTTTAATGGAAGTATTCTCATCCTGACTCAAAGGCAAGCTTTCTTATAAGCTGACGGTGCTTTTCTGGTGAGATTTCTGCATGGCCAGAACGCCCTCATGCTCTCTCACCATTCCTGAGAATTTCCCCGATACAAACTTCAGTATCACTGACATGCTTTAATTTCACTTCCATACTGACTGGCGGAGCTGGGGTTTCCCTGCCATGGCTGGAGACTCTACCTCCTTCCCACCTGTATCGATCCAATGAGGATGTCCATATTCTTAGTGACTGACCACCGTCGAGCCTATCGTACAGATCAGTTCAATGAGGTGAAGCTCCACTACTTCATGGTATCCTCGATCGTCGTGTATGGTTTCTGACTCCCATTCAACAATCTTTGCTACAATGTAGATCTTGCTATTGGAGATCAGCATCCGATTTGCTTATAGCACTTGTTGCGAAGAGTGCCGTCCTTGCTGCTCCAGTCCCGTTTATAAACTTGATAACTCGAAAAGACTTGAGGAAACAACACTGAATCCTCACCAACTTAGTACTCATCGAGATAAAATCTAGGGCGGCTGACTCGCTAGCTCTCTATTGATACAACTACTTACAGGGGGAGCCCAAGCTCTTTTATCTGAGCCAACTGGTTAGATAAATTCAAAATTAGTATTAAGAAGATTTCGTCCTTTCATCTTTCATGCTCGCTTTCCAACAAACTCTGACCAGGAACGTACTTCAGGGGGTATACGGCCTTCAGTGTAGCTCCTCAAGCCCCCAATCGATATCTTCTGTGCGAGACTCTCCACAAAGAGCAGGGCTGTGCGGGCATTGTTCAATAGGGGAAGACCGAAATCGACGGCGTTTCTGGGAGGACAGGGCAGTGAGCAGAAGGAAAAGACAGATAAGGTTGGAACGCACCGGCGGGCGACGTAGTCCTCATCGGTGAAATCAGTACCACGGGATTTCGCAAGGTTGATGACACATTGTATATCAAATTCATCAAATACCATGCGAAGCTTGCGCTTGTCTTTCGTCGGGAAGATGATGCGTCTCGCCGTAACGTAAGGAATGCTATTCAAGAATTCCTCGACGACGGGAGATGAGCAATAGAGCTTGAATCCAAGCGTGGTCAAAGTCTTTGCAATGACAGCCATTTCTGGTTTTGAAATATCGCCACCTATGAGAACACCGGAACCAGCTCGAGGAACCTTGAATCCGGTGGTACTGAGAAGAGAAGCCCAGTATGCTTCGTGAACGTCTTTGCCGAAGCTCGCAACTTCACCTGTACTTGCCATCTCTAACAATTAAGGTGAGCCAAGAACGTTATTCGATACAAAATAAATTTTCCTCACCAACACCCAGGAATGGGTCTGCTCCGCCCAAGCGAGTCCATGAGAATTGAGCGACCTTGATGGAAGTGTAATCGTGCTTCTCTTGCATGATGTCCATGGGAGCAGGAACATTGTGGTCAACGATAGCAGCTGTTGCAGTATTGATGAAGTTGTGAGCAAGGACCTTGGACACGAAGGGGAACGATCGAGAAGCGCGGAGGTTGCATTCAATAACCTTGAGTTCGGACTCTTTACCGTCCTTAGCGGGGGTCTTGATGATCTGCATATTGAAGGGACCAGAGATTTCAAATGCCCCAGCGACCTTCTCTGCAATGGTCTTGAGCCGAGACATGTCGCTATCGCTCAAAGTGTAGGGAGGAAGAACCAAGGTAGCATCGCCGGAGTGAACACCAGCATTCTCTACGTGCTCAGAGATGGCATGGACAATCAGCTTGCCTTTGTGGCCAACGGCATCGACGTCAATTTCCTGAGCATTGTCGATGAACTTGGTAATGACGACGGGATGGAGAGGCGAGACGTCAGCTGCAGCGGACAGGTTGTACTCCAGATTAGAAGGTTCGTATACGACGTTCATGGCAGCACCGGAGAGGACGTAGGACGGACGAATGAGGACGGGATACCCAACCTTCTCAGCAAAGGCTTTCGCGGCCTCAAGGCTGGTAACCTCTGTCCACTCAGGTTGATCAACCCCAATGCTATCAAGAACAGAGGAGAACTTGTGGCGATCTTCAGCGGTATCAATTTGCTTGGGGTCAGTTCCCAAAACATTGACGCCAGTATTCTTGAGGCGGAGAGCAATGTTCTGAGGGAGTTGACCTGGAAATATTAATATTATCAGAATATTGTACATGCGCATAAATGAGTCTAGTTTACATACCTCCGACGCTGACAATGACACCTTGTGCTTGTTCCAGTTCATAGATATCCATGACGCGCTCGAAACCAAGTTCCTCAAAGTAGAGTCGATCGGCCTCATCGAAATCAGTAGAAACGGTTTCGGGGTTATAGTTGACCATGATCGTGCGTTTGCCCATGTCTCTAAGTTTACGAGCGCAAGTCACGGCACACCAATCGAATTCGACACTGCTTCCAATACGGTATACACCACTACCAAGAACCATAGTGCCATGTTCATGGAACTCGACATCGTGTTCGGAGGCATTGTAGGTCGTGTAGAGGTAGTTGGTGTGGGCAGGGTATTCGGCAGCCAGAGTATCAATGCGTTTCACGAAGGGTGTGATACCGAGCGACTTGCGTGCAGCACGAACAACGTCCTCAGTAGATGAGACGAGATCGGCAATCTGAGCATCAGAGAAGCCCATGCGTTTAGCACGCTGCATAAGCTCATGGCTAATCTCCGTTACGGAACCAGCTGCCTTCAACGCGTGATGCGTCTGGACGATGTTGTCGATCTTGTACAGGTACCACTAAGGTTCTCGTGTATCAGTAAATGTTTGCGAAATGAGATTAGATCGGATTGACGCACTTTGTCGATTTTCGTAAGATCGTGGAGACGGTCGACGGTGTAACCTTTGTTGTACATGGCATAAGCGATGGCGAAAAGCCTCATGTCAGTGGGACGAGTCAAGGCTCTGTCCAAGTCCTCAGGTTCAATGTACGCCTCAAAGCCCTTCCAGCGAGGATCGACTTGACGAATAGCCTTTTGTAAACTCTCTTCGAAAGTACGTCCGATAGCCATAACTTCACCAACCGACTTCATGGAAGAACCGACTTCACGATTGACCTGCGACGAGAATTTTGCAAGATCCCATTTGGGTATCTTAGTGACGATATAGTCCAGGGAAGGCTCAAAGCACGCAGTGGTCGTTTTAGTGACAGCATTGGGCAGTTCAGGTAAAGTGTGACCAAGAGCAATTTTTGCGGCGGTGTAAGCAAGAGGATAACCGGTGGCTTTCGAAGCAAGAGCACTAGACCAACTTTAGTTGAACCTTGAGGAGATAGACTAAAGCAGCATACCTGGAACGACTCAACCTGGAAAGGAAAACAAGGTGTGTCAGGGCCAACTATTCATAATGTAATTGACATTTTCTCTTACCGGGCATTGACTTCAATAACGCAGTATTCCTTGGATTTGGGGTTTAAAGCGTACTGGATATTGCATTCGCCAACGACACCGAGATGACGGATAACTTTCAGTGCAGCGCTACGCAACATGTGGTATTCATCGTCAGGCAGAGTCTGAGAGGGTGCAACAACAATAGAATCTCCGGTGTGTGTGCCGAGGGGGTCGAAGTTCTCCATGTTACAACAAATAATGGTGTTCTAAGGAG
This sequence comes from Termitomyces sp. MG148, assembly GCA_003313785.1. Classification (NCBI taxonomy): domain Eukaryota; kingdom Fungi; phylum Basidiomycota; class Agaricomycetes; order Agaricales; family Lyophyllaceae; genus Termitomyces; species Termitomyces sp. MG148. The sequence goes on along the minus strand of QLOM01001767.1, from coordinate 8,742 downwards.
TCAAATTTAGATATTTCCGGGGGCAGGTAAAGTAAAGACGTACGTCCGCGCCATCTCGAACCACTTCGTATTCAAGTTCTTTCCAACCTTTCATACTACGTTCAATCAAGACCTGGGGACTGAGACTGAGACTTTTAGCGGCAAGATCGCGAAGTTCGTCTGCATTCTCAGCAAAACCGGAGCCAAGACCACCCAAAGTAAAGGCAGAGCGCAAGATAACAGGGTAACCAATTGTTTCAGCAGCGGCAAGGGCATCATTGACGGAAGAAACGGCTGTTGACTGAGCAACCGGAATATCAATTTCTGAGGGGAAAGTTTTTAACAGAGAAGCGCATTGGGAGTTGAACAATGAACGTATTAAACGCACCCTTGAGAGCCTGTACGAAAAGATCACGATCCTCTGAAATTTCAAGTGTCCTAATGGGCGTTCCAAGAACTTTGACGCCGAGACGTTCCAAGACACCCATGCGGTCGAGTTCAATACCAACATTCAAAGCACTTTGTCCGCCAAATGTAAGCAGAATACCGTCCGGTCGTTCCTTTTCCAAAACGTATGCAACGTAGTCGGCTGTAACAGGAAGGAAGTAGACCTCAGAAGCTAGTTCGTGTGAAGTTTGCCATGTAGCAATATTGGGGTTGATGAGGACAGCTGAGACGCCTTGTTCGTGGAGAGCCTTGAGTGCTTGTGATCCTGAGTAGTCAAACTCTCCGGCTTGGCCAATGCTGAGGCCACCGCTGCCAACAACAAGAACTTTCTGGACATCTGCGCGAGGAAGCTTGGGAAGAACGCGCGCAGATATCTTTCTGGCAAGTTCGGAAGGAGAATTGAGGACGTGGTCGCCTTCTTTCGCGTAGTCACCGACAGCCGGAGCAGCGACGGCACGCAGAGAGTTGGTAGGAGCGAAGGCAAAGGACCTTGGAGGAAGGGAGTGAAAGGAGCGAATACACGGTCGCACGAGGGCGTTGAGCAAGGGCGACCTGAGTCGCGCTATGCTCATTGTGGGGGCCCTCTCGAGTCTGGATAAACGACAAGCTGACTCGAGTTAAAAAATTCTGGGACAAACTCCTAACCCTAGTCTCGGGCAACACATTCGGAACTACTTTCTCCCACCTCGAGACGAACACTGTAGACCCGTCCGCTCCCAGGACAATAGAACGATGGAATGCGCACCTAACTGTCTGCCTTCGTTCGGATCCTCTGGTTGCTGACGTGACCCCCGCGTGTCTCGTTGCCTGACGCAGTGGCACCGTGGCAGCTTTCATCTTGGCTTTTGGGAAAATCCGTTGGAGCTCGTGATCTACTCAAACTCTGCTCTGTCAACCCAACATACATATGTAGTAAACGAGGCGCACATGTCAATACAGCGTGTGCTGCTGATGGTTTCGTGTAGGAAGCGGGCTGTTCACGGGGCTACTTGTACATGTAACTCAGGAGTTCTTTGTCGGTGATGCGAGAGTACAAGTGACAGATCCCCGAGGCATCCTCATATAGCAACCTCTCTGTTTCTTTGACTACGTACTCACGCATTATACCGCAATCTATCCGAAATTCTTCTTTTCTGCAACTTTACTGCCTAAAGACGTCTCTCTCATTGGTTCCATGGTTTGTCAAAGACCGATGTGATGCTCGTGACAAGGTCATTTAGCACATCTCAGTAGACCGATCTGGACCGACTTTTGGAGAGCACATTTTTACAGCGCAGTTGGTTTGAAATAGATCTACGTAAACTACATTTTTAGAAACCGAGCGCTATACACTTTATGATTGTAATCAACGTTGCGTCCTCCAGATTTGCTTACACTTGCCCTGACACACCTTTTTCATTCACAGATATCGTGTCGCGCATTGGACTCTTTCTCGCCGTTTGTCCCTACGTTTCTCCGTGCTTACTTCCCACCACACGAACAAAAGCAGGCGATCAATTCATTCCTTACCCCTCCCTCATCCCGATCATCGCCCTCGATGTTTTTTCTTAAAATTTTTTCTCATGTCTTTTTTTTTTGCTATCTCGGGGCGATGATTTTAATCTATCTCGCGCACGATTCGGCGATTCAATGCGGTGAGAGACTGATCGATTACGCCACATTGGTCCCTTAATGAATTGTCCTTCCCCTCGCGGTTATGTATTTATCTTCAGGACCACGAATCTTTCGTTCCTACATAGCAATCCCCTCTCTTCACCTCAGACATGTCTATCACTCAACACGTAGATGACGCCGAAAAGGGGGTGTTCGATAAGCACGAACATCCTATCGCGATCACACTCTCCGGTTCAACGTCGTCACATTCGGATAATTCCCATGAAAGTAACAGCCATGATGAAAAGCGATTGGTGAAGGCGACAATTCCCGCGTCGGTGCCACCACCGTCGACGAAGAAACCAGCGCCTCACAAAGCCAACATATGGATACGTAGTCAACTATGGTTCAACACCTACCGGCATGTCACTTATTGTCTCGGCCAACGTCCTGGCTTATCCTTCTGTACAGGAAATTTTTCACCCTCACCGTCTCCCTGAACATCGTTGGCATTGTATTAGCTGCGGCAGGAAAATGGCAATACCCTAGAAACTACGGTGGTGCATGCGTGCTCGGCAACCTGCTCGTCGCCGTTCTTATGCGAAATGAGCTTTTTGGACGGTTGCTATACCTTATCGTTAACACTCTTTTCGCCAAGGTGCTTGCTTTCATTCGTGTATATGCTCCTTCTGACATGCATGTCTTTAGTGGACACCGCTATGGTTTCGATTGGGATGTACTTCCGTCTTGCAACACCTTGGTGGTATACACTCAGGGTGTGCAGTATCGGGTTTCATGTGGCTTGTCTTCCGCGTCGATTGGGTCTTCATCCACGGCAAGATCACACACCCTTCTATCCTCGTCTTTGGTGTGATAACGCTCCTCCTCATCCTTGTATCTATCATATCGGCCTTACCATGGATTCGGAACACTCATCACAAGTATGTCTTTCTCATGTCAACATTTTCCCGCTTGTCAATCACCTCAATCAAACCTTATCAGTGTCTTTGAGCGCCACCATAGATTCGTGGGCTGGTGGGTATATGTTACTCAATGTGCTGCCGAAGATACTCAGACATTTGTTCTAGGTCTGGACTACTCTCAAGTAAGTCCATTTAAACTCGGTACAAGTCAAGTGAATGGCGCTAATATCTCCCAGCCTGGATTTTCGTCATTCTCGGAGACAGCTGGGACACTAACACCCGTAGCTGGAATCCCAATGGTATCCACGTCGTGCATCAACAGGATTTTTGGTTTGTACTTGGAATGACGGTCTTGTAAGTCCGATATATATCTGCTTTTTTGCGCGCTTCATCTTTGATCACGCAGTATCGTCATCCCATGGTTTACGATTCGGGAAGTAAAAGTCGATGTAGAAATTGTAAAGTCCCCTACTCGAGTGCTTCAGGTCCAGTAACTGACTCGCTCTAGCCCTCCCCCAAAGTCCTCATCATGCGCTTTGAGCGCGGAATGCAGCAAGGTCTCCTCGCGAGAATCAGCCGAGGAAGCGTTATGGAGTACCACGCGTTCGGTATCATATCGTAAAATTTTTACTCCCTTTCCCTCTTGCCTGTCAACCTAAATCAATGCATTCATCCAGGGAAGGCAGGCACGCAAAGCATCATTACCTCATATGTGGAGTTCAAGGCGACTTCACGCGAAACCTCGTGAACAACCCGCCTGAGCGGATCTGGACCAGAGAACTCAAGGTATCATAATATCCTCTTTTGTCGAACTTTGCCATAGGATTTACCTCGTCATTCAGTTCGCAGGTGTTTCTAATACTTCAACACTTTACAAACGCGGCATTAGGGTGTGTACCGGGACCGGGCTTGGTGCGGCTCTTTCGACTTGCCTTCAGGTGACCCCGAACTATATTTTAAGTACATGCCAACATGCTTACCTCTTTTCGTTTGTGCAGAGCCCGAATTGGTGAGCTTCTTTTTCATGATCCGTGTTATTTTTTGTTCTTCTTTCCGGTATTGATGGCTGACCTTGATAATCTCTATAGGTATCTGATCTGGATTGGGTCCGATCAGGAGAAGACATTTGGCCCGACAATCTCTGGTTTGATTCACAACAATTTGGGTCCTGAGCGTGTCACGCTGTGGGACTCCAAAAAACGAGGTGTGTATCAATTAATCCATACAAGGTTGTAATTTACACGTAACGTCATCCTCTTCAGGAGGTCGTCCGGACGTGATGAAACTTATAAAAGAGACATATGTCTCGTGGGGAGCCGAGGTCATATTCATCACTTCCAACTTTCAGGGAAACAAAGAAATGATGGAAGGCTGTAAAGAAGCTGGCATTCCTGCTTTCGTAGGCCTTTTCGAACTGGAGCTCTTTCTGTGATTGACGTTGCATCCTTAGGGAACCCTGTGGGATTTCTGATATTCAACACAAACCGCCCACTACTACGAATACAAGCTGCATCAGATAAATACCGTTCACACAACATTTTGGTTACTCGATATCCTTATCTTTTTTTTAAATTCTGCAACGTGAAACATCGTCAAATGCAGTGTATTTTGTTATCTTAGCTAGTAATATCATCCAGTGTCGTACTTTATTCTATGTACAGACACTCATCAACGAATGACTTGCGTAAACTCTGTGTGGTCCAAGAATCATTGCAACCCTGAAGATTCGGGCGAAGATGGCGGGGAAGTGGGAATAAAAATATTCTTTCGGTACCATTTCAGCTCTAGAAAACCACAAGTTTGATTCAGACTGAATAAACCGTGAAGATGCTTTACCTTGTATTGAACCGTTAATGTCGTCCAAAGCCCTGTAGAAGTTCAAGAACACGAAGTTTCAGGAGCAAAAAGGAGCTTACCTGTGGTTGCAGTCTTTGAGAGCGGGGATGCTTCCTCGTCGAGGATACCATCTGCGCGAAAGTTCCTGTAAACCGGGCGTGAGGTTGAAAGGGTTAGAAGGCATGATCTAAATAAACCTTTATGGAAGAGACATCTGTGACAGTAGAGGAGACAGTTTTCAATGAAAAACGTGTTCTAAAGCGAATCACATACCCACGACGCTGTGAGAAGAGGAACATCAGCAATTGTCCTTGGAAACACAGATTGAGAGAGACCGGTAATGTAGCCAATCAACTACTTCAGGCATTGACTCCACTAGAAAATCCCTGTCGGCATGAATCGAGTTTCCTGCAAGACAGGCAATCTTTGGTTGAGGAATCCATCGCTTAATGTAGGCTAGAACGAGTTTGTATACGTGATCATGAGAGTACGGCGATGTCAAACATGCCCGGGTCAGACCAGACTAGTACACTGTAAGAAACGTTGTAGGCATAGAAAATCGTGTTGCAGAAACTTACATGGCCATGCTGTTTTATGCACCATTCATTCATACTATAAAAAGACTTAATAACGCGTCAAAAGAGAATTGGAAAGTGATTGCATACGTATCTAGTACAGCTTGGTCAGTCCGGATGACATATTCAATACCCGTATGCACTGGCTCCAAATTTCCGTTGGTAATGATGACCTATAATCTGTTGGCACTAGTAATCTGTGCTGGTATTGAGAGATGGAAGTACCGCAATCTCCAAAATCTTGTCGGTACGCGGATCGAGGCCAGTCATTTCGCAGTCGATCCAAACAAGAGGTCCATCATTGGGATTGAGTGGTCTTTCAGGCATGAATCGCTTGTTCTTGAAGGACAAGCGTCGGACCTGGTAGGAGGATAGCAAAGGAGGCCGTCTGAAGACGTGATGGCGGAAAAGACCAAACCTCTGCATGTGCTAATAATTATTATTGGTCACACATTTCTGAAATTTGCCGAGCAAAACACATCACAAACAAACGTCTGGTGACCATCTATCTAGATCGCACTTTATGGAGAGGAATAACGATATCATGCACATATTGGCGGATATCTTGTGTTCGCCACTGTATGTCCTTTTCGTCAACTACTTGTTTGCTGACCCAAACCTGCGCATTTCCTTGCATCTTAGTGCTTCCATTGAACTTCTTCCAGGGGGGTTCGAAGACTGGAAAGGTGTTGATTCAGTCCAAGAGGACCGACGACCAAGCCCTGAGTTTCCGTTCTTATTCTCCGATGGTAACCTTGGGATTCCCAAAAATGTACTTTACAAACTTTACTTGGCTGCTCTTGCCTTGTTTCAGTCTTCAAGGTCCGTGCCAGAGCTGTGCAGAGTAGCGACATGCACCATCCTTCTCGCGAATCCAGCCCACCAAACCGGGCTGAATGCCCGAAAACGTCTTGTTCAAAGTGGCAGTCTCCACCCTGAGAAGGAACTTTTGTTTATCGAACTACTCATCCGGGGAGTGAGCTCATGTGCAAAGGAATCCATTTTATGGCACCATCGACGATGGCTCTTGAATCACATTTATGAAGGACGCTTTCATCTTGGTATACATGATCGTTCTTCGAAATGGAAAACAACCTGTGATCTGGTTCCGCTCCCTAATATCCCTCCTGAAGCCATTGTTCGCGAATTTTCGGTCATTCGATGCGCCTGTGAATCATATCCTCGCAATTATCATGCATGGACGCATTGGCACTTCATCATGGACATCGTTCACACAGCGTTATTGGTGCATGGAACTTACCCTTACTTCGACATCTTGATACAAGAAATGAACTCCTTGAAGGATTGGATCGAACATCATGTTTCTGACCATTCTTCTGTCTTCCGTCTCTGTTCCTTAGGCAGATTACTCGAAAGCCTTGAAAAGCCTTCAAATCCTCGATTCCAGACCCTCATCACAAATCGATCACTGGTGGAGCACGCATTCTCTCTTTTACTTTCTTACCCATCACACGAGTCTTTGTGGATATATCTACGAGACTCAGCGGTTCTCCTTTCTGCGAGCGAGAAACAGAGATTGGTAGAAGAGGTTAAGTCTTCGCCACTCATCCACAGTCCTTTTAGTAGATTTATAACCCTGCATAACAAAACGTTCGATTAACTTCCCTCGGCAGTTGGAGATGATACTTCCAGGGAAACAACCGAGCAAGTAGAATGCTATAAATTCGATTCAGCCGGGACTTCCTCTTTGCCTCAAATTATTCCGTGAAAGCAGACAACGCTCAGAAGGTGGCAAACGTGGCATTTGGGATGCAATCTTTGGCGGGAGTTCTCCCTCCAAGGGACGGACTCCTAGCTATACATGGCGAAAGTTGAAGCTCACCTTGTTGAGTGTGAAGTTGGACTGGATGTATCACCGAGTCTCCGAGGCACCCTCCAAGCGGTCATGGTCGAATACTGCAGACGGCTCCTTGTACTTGGACCTCGGTCTATGCTCGTTCCTTTATTCACAGCAACTGGATTGATGTCATTTGCTCAACGGAGAGTTACATTGACACTGCGCTATCTGGCTTACATATCAAAACATCCTCATGACCATCATGCTGCGTGATTCAAGCAGACCTTGCCGCTGCAGGACAAGATTTGGCCAAGGTGTTGGGAAGACTCAGCGTTCCAGGAGGGAAACCAATACCAATTGATGTTCAATGGAGAGATCTATGGGACAACGCTCGCCTTATAAGTTTGTGTGAACAAGTGAAAACTGCTGTGAGAGAGGTATACGAGACGTCATATTAGATTCTCCAAAACCACATCTACTGCGACAATGGCACTTTGCACAACCGTGTGTGAAAATTGCTTCCTTCCGACCCTACCTGAATGGTACCAACCACAGCATATCAAAAAGCTCGAACGAACCTTCTTACATCAAGTCATGAGCCGTGCGTCGAAAGACTGAGACATGTAGAGCGATACCAAGCAGAGCAGACGTAGCAGAGATACGAGGCCATGTACTTCTCTTATGTGACGCCCCCAGCCACTTGACATTAGCTCGTGAAACATTCAGGCACTCCTTAAGAAAAGTGGAGCCTACGTTGTGCAATTCCTGAGGACATATTACGCCGTATGAGTTTCAATTGGTGACCTCACACGCCGGTGTTCAGGCGGTTGCCAGATTTACATTTGCAGTTTTTTTCGATCCTTTTTTTTCAATATTATCGTGTTGGGCACCTAGTGCCATGATACACGGTACAGCGGAGACTAGGTAAGCTACGAGGGCCATGGGATCCCGTACCACGCGCGTACGCGGAGAATGAGCGGGCCGGCTGACTACTACAGAGTTGGCGATTCGTTGGTTGGCGGCTACAACTCCGTCTTTTTCGTTTTTCGATCTTTGACGCAGCTCCTTTCCGTAAAAAGTGTACTTCCCCTTCATATATGTCTCACAGAGGAGGGCTTGAGAGTACCCGGAGTATGACAGGAGTCAAAGACGGCGAGCTGCATCTTTTCCTGGTAAGTATAAGACGATCCAATCATACAAGAACCATCAGCGACTCTTCTGTCGAAACCAAACACGAGAATGATTGTTCTAGACATGAAATTATGAGTAGAGTATTAGCTAACCAATATTCTACGCGCAAATGATCATTCTCGGCGTCTCTCTCTTGGCTGAGCATAATAGGACTGGGTTATCACAGCACTCGAAGGGGGAAGATGTCTGTAGCATACTTGGTACACAACCAGATTTGTGTAGTACGGTCCCGGTCGGCCATGATATTTGACGGAAATTTTTGAGTACGAACGAGAAAATCTTATTCATTCAGAAGCCGGTACTAGCCAAGACTACAAGAGGTTGATAAAGTCGCGTTGGCTGCCACCAACTTTTTATCTGGTAAGATCAAAATAACACGTGACCGACGACGTGTATTGAT
>QLOM01001763.1:0-17328 GCA_003313785.1 Termitomyces sp. MG148 | reverse complement strand
TGCTCAAAGAAGGTAACGATAGAGAGAAAGCACGCACAAGACCGAAAGCTTTTCCTGTCGAAAAGCTTACATCAAGAACTCTTTCTTTGTCGACCTCGGTGAGTCTTCCGGTCTGCTTGAATGAAGCACCATCTGAGGAGGCGGTATAGATTGACCCACTACCTTCGCAGTCACCTTCTACACCCAACTCACGCTCACGGTCTCGAGTGGTGCCCTCGTCGCCAATGCAGGATACATCCACTCAAATATCCCCCCCAAATTCTCCTTTGAGCATCCGCTCCTCTTCACCGCACAATGTTGATCAGCATGAAGCAGACAACTCTGATGCGCAACCTGGAAATCGAAGTTTTGACGACTCGTCTGACCCTGAAAGACAATCAGGACATGATTCCGAAGTCGACGACGGGGACATTCCGATTAGACAAGGGAAGATGTCAAAGGGCGTCAAGACCCTCTTGCGCATGTATCCGTATTCTATGATAAAGGAACTTGCTGCGAATTCTTCGGAAGCATCCAAATCAAAGGCCAAACAGCACACGAACGACTCGTCGGGAAGTGAGGATGAAGAAATGGCTGTCCTTCCTCGCAGGTCAAGAAGCGGATGGCACGGATGGTCGGCTCGTTCCCGGAACAAAGAAATCAAAGGCGAGGCCCAAAGCTCTGATGATGACCATTATGCTGCCTATCCGGACTCTCCATCAGATACTAGCGAACCAGTACAGATGAAGTCTGGGTTCAGGTCGAGGAGTGATCGACAAGATGCCCATGACATTGTGGACCTTACAGCGGACTTGCAAGAGGACTCTGATGATGAAGAGGACGAAGAGGACGAGGAAGATGATGCAGTGGACGATTCGGAGATTCAAGCTTACCTAGCTGGTGGCAGTCAAGTCAAGGAGGAACAGATTTCTTCGACTAGTCGTATACGAGAGGAGAGTTTGATCGACTGGATGCTAACGAGGACAAGAACAATTGGTGGACCCAGTCGACCTAAGACGAGGAAACGGCGTCCTGACAAGACCCACAATCAAAGGCGTACTGGATCATCGAGATACAAAATCGATGTGACGATCCAAGGAGGCAGAGAACGCCAGACGCGGTTGAATTTTGATAATCATACAGGGAAGAAACCTGCGAGCCACAAGTCACGGAAGGGAAATTACGCGCCTCCTCGGAGGGCTCGATCTCGCTCTGTTGATGTAGAAACCAGTGACGAGCGCGATTGTCTAGCTTCGGTGATAAACCTCGAGGCGCCCCAGCCAAAGAAGGATAGGAAGCAGAGGGAGCGCGAACGAAGAGCTCGTGCCAAAGGGAACGGACTGCACGTATTCACGTCTGACAGTGCACATTTTATCAGTGGTCGAAAGAAAAGATCCTTTGTTACCGTGAATATAGAGGAGGATGACGGCTTTTCGCAAGCTATCGCTCCCTTTTCCCAAGATGGGGGTAAACCGCTTCAGTCAGCCCGTAAAGCGAACACCGACTACAAAGAGCCAGTTTTCGAACGAAAAGGGTCGCCTTTTCGCCAGCTCGATAAACACGAGCAAGCTCAACCTCTGCGTCTTGATTGTGGAATTGAAGTCCTACAATCCGGATTGAGCTTCAGCGCCAATTCATACATTCGTAAAGGTTGGCTTCATGAGTTGATCAGCGTCATTCGTGGTGAACAACCTGCTCCTTTGCCCGCCAAGATCACTTTCCATGGTATTGAGCTCGGTCCGGACTCCAGCGTTGACGACTTTGTCAAGTCCTTGAAGCAAGTTTTTGATGAGCTTTTGACCATCATTACTAGTCTTCCTGGGGCCCCGACTGTGGAAGAAGAACTAGAATGGCGAGGGATGCAGCGTGTGGTCAATCAAACATTATCATGGCTTCTTGCTTCAGCGACAGAACCTGACATCGATCTTTTGAGGAAGACGGTACAGGAACAAGTCTCGACGTTCGTGTCCCGCATGCGTGACAAATCTTTCGATTCATCTTCGCTGGATACCTTCACGTTAGCCATTTGCTGGTTCGTTGTAGAAATCTCAGCTCGTCTCGATCTTCCCATCATATCTCCGACATCAACTACCGTCCTAGGGCGATCCATCTGTCTGTTGATGGGTTACCTTTGGAGTCATGGGGTCGAATCTGTTATGGCCTTTCTTAAGGAAGGTGATCTGCGTAGTAGCTCAATTACGGAACAATACGTTGCAGAGCTGTGGGTTTCTCTGTTCCATCTTCTTGATACTCGGAATATTCCAGACGACTCGTCCAAAAAGCCAGTTCACCCCTTCTCGTTTTTATTACAAGAAACACTCGATTCATCACCGAGGCCGGTGAAAAACCCACTGAAAGCCAGCGAATGGGTATGGCATTCAATCTTCAGCCTATGTGCACTTACGCAATTCTCTGTTCATGGCATGACGACGAGTGTCTCGCGTCTTCCTGCGTCTTGGGAGCTCGTGGTGTATGCATTAAAACAGGTTCGTCTTACTGCTGATGCTACTGCAGATAGTGCCTTGTCCCTGCAAAGTTTACACAAACGTGATCTCTATGCCAAGTGGATCACAGAGCGTTGTTTCCTCTTGAGGAATCGCTGGCACTGGCAGCTTGATGACGTTTTGAATGTCCTAGACTGCCTCAGTAAAGTTTTCCAGACCCGCAATTTCGCTGGTCTCCATCACGAAATTCAGAGACCTGATTATCCTTACTTCCTGATTCACAATGACTGGAACGTTTTCGAGAAGCTCGAGCCTGGAGACACTGCTTTCGTTGTCTTCTTAAAGCTCCTTTTTCAAACTGTTGGCTGTGACGAGACCACTGCTTCGCGTTCTATATCTCCCAGAGCCAAAAAGATATTGTCGATGGCAATACCTGTCACTAAGTTTCCGTTTTCGAAGAAGTTGCCGACAACAGTGCAGGACCTCTCTATGTTACACAACAGGCTTAGTGCTGTGGCTGTTGCCATTTATCTTGACCCCTCAAGTCACATACAGCGTATGAAGACCGCTCGAAGTTATGTCGATTTCTCCGATGTAGACGAAACGACCCGGTGCGGGGTGATTCGGGGCATGATCTACCTTGCGATCATGTTGAAAAGGGCTAGGCTGCCGACTGACAGCATCAGTCATTGGGCTGGAGAGATGGCCGCGACCTTGACAAATGAACATAAGGCGTTAGGAGAGAACCCTTCGGCCGGGACAAGGGTCGATGAAAAACTGCGCATATCTGTCGAGTTACTTGTTCGAGCGGTTCGACAGATCTTTCAGGCATTTGAAGCTGATTCGGATTACCCTGAACTTGAGCTGCTCCGTGGGTGCTATTTTATTTCGTATGGTTGCAACCTCATGCTTTAGTCGAATAGAGGCGCTTGATCCAATTATCAAGACCCCTCATCTCTCTAATCAGCCTACAGCAGCTGACCAGATCCGAAAAATGCTGCAAGTATTTATTAATGCTCGGAAGAGAGCTCTGCCTCCCTCTGGACGCACACCCAGAAAGCCTACCGTAAAGGAATCGCAGGAAAGTCAGGACGATTATCCAACAATGGATATGGATTATGATGACCCGGAGCTCTTGGCTGCACTTAATGCCTATGATTCTGAAGTTGCAACGCAAGAAGCCAGAGATTTCACAAACAAAGAAGAGAGTTTGAATAGCGTAAGGCTGCAGCGATGTCTGAGTGTTCAATTACACTCAATTGTTTGTAGTATATGTCGTCACTGTCCTGGTGGGTTTGGCGTAACCTCAACAAAAAAGTTGCAAACTCGGCGTTACTCACCAAAGGCGACTACAATCAAATTGAAGATTGGTTAGTGTGTTGGCTTGGCTGTGCCGATGTGACGGTAAACGCTGGGCGTAACACAAAGGTGAGTTAGCTCTTCCTTGAGAGCAAGAAATGTCATTCCGACTTCTAAATTAAACTACAGTCATGGCAGAGATACTTGAATATGAGAGAGAATTGGAAGCAGCTCTCAGAATCCGTGCAAAAGCGTCTGCATTTCTTGTTTATGAAAAGGCTGCTAGAGATAGATGGAACGTCCTATTCGGTTGGTCACCATTTTTTTGTCAAGGCTTTACTCATTTTGTCGCTCTCAGGATTACAAAAATATGTATCTTGAAGCCCTTTTGACGGCGCTCGTCTCAATAGACCCGATCAACGATCGTGACTTCATTCACCTGGTCTTGGACATGGATGGAGGCCGGCATCCGCTTCTTGCTGACCTATCAATCGAAGAACTGGCGGATCATCCTGATGAGCAGGAACCAACCAAGATCTTACGAGGTAGGATCTGGATCCCGGCAACCTTCAATGTTTCGAGCCGACCATTTTACATACAGGAATTATAAAAAACCTCGCAGGCTGCCTTGCGGATATGATATCTCCAGATGGTCGTGAAGAACTGATTGATCTCTGTATACAAATGTTTCAAGCTATGAAACGTAACATCTCGGTAGGAACAAAATCATTTTCGAGGTACAAAAACTTACATTGTACGCAGGAGCTCGTAGAAGGTTCGCCAGAAAGACAAAGGTATAACACTTGGTGCAAAAAGATTGCTCAATCAGTTCAGGCATATCGCGAATTACGCCATGAACGGTTAGCACCATGGATAAATTGGGAACGAGAGCTGGACTAAGTCTTGACTGGAGTATTGTGTGATCTACGAAGTCGACGCCTACAAGTTGTATTGATAGTTCGGGTATCTTGGGTATTTTACTAGGGCTCTATTTATTCACTGGCATCACTGATATTCCTTCCGTAAGCAATTGTCAAAGTGTCTATTGAGTTCGAATCTCTGTATCAATTTAGCTGGACATACTGAGATTGCGTGCGAATGTCATCGTTGAGTTGTCTCATGCTCCTCTCGTGGGGTCTCGGCAGGATCTTCAGGATTGAACTGAGCAGCAATTGTCATGAATCTGTATAGAATGGATGTAAGAAGATGCGGTAAATGTTTGGGTGCCCATGTACTTCGCTGCGTCGAGACCAGCAAAGACTCTCATTGCATGGAGATCTACTTGAAGCTGTTCGCAAAGATCGGCCGTTCGTCCTATGGCACGCGACATCCTTCCAAGACTTGCGGAAAGCTGTGCATACAGACGATCCTTCGCTTGCGTGGCATTCGTCGGCGCCGAAGCCATGAGACTAATTTGGCGGGTTTCAGTCAAACGCGAACCTCGTGAGCAACTCGTGAGTTCTCACATGATAGATTATGTAAGTATCAAAGTTGTGGAGTCCCGCTGAGCTACGATGGCTGAGGGCATACGTACAATCCCTGATTACAACTCTCCGAATGATCTGAATATCAATTTCTCATGAGGACGCCGTAATCTGAAAAATACGGCTCCAGGTGTGCATCCCAACGTCACTGAGAAAACGAAAAAATCTTGTATGTCGTAACCGAAAGCATTACAGAGCAATATACGAACTATCTAGTCCTAAGGCATGTAGAAAAAGGTTTACATTGGCTAATTTTGTCTGGCGTTCTTCCTCGTCAACGATTAAACCTTTGTTGACCCGGTACACGATCTCCAAAACCTTCTCGCGTAGCGTAGTAACAAGGAAAGATTGTTGATCGGGTCCTGCATGCAAAGCAATAGCAGCGAGGAGCTGCCAGACTGGCTGGTCAGCATGATCAATTGGTTTTGAATGTTCAGCAGGTAAGCGAGCTGCCATCCGACTCGAGGGGAACAATGAAATTAGATGAGGGGCGAGAGATTGGAATAGATGATCAAACATGGATTTCCTAGACAAGAGATAAGCAGCAAGTCAGGGAGTTTTAATTGGCAGGACAGACCATGATATAGCTTCCTCGGGTGACATGACGAGTTCCACACCATTATTCAATACCTGTTTAATTACCTCCACACGACTGAGGAAAAGAGTCAATAGAGCAATCCCGGCCTATGCAGATAGTTAAGGAACGATGAACTGTTTACATAGGACAACATACCCCTGACTGTGCGATGTAGACAATGTTTGTGCGATCCAGTAAAAGCCCAAGAAGACCTGTGACTAATTTGAGTTCCGCTCTTGCGACAACAGGCAGGATGCTATGCAAGACGCCCAATAAGAAGGCCTCGGATTGGCGTTCAGCTTCAGCACGTTCTTTTGTATCCTCGATAGAGTCAAGTAGATATGCGTCCCGTACCACATCCAATTGATCGAAACAAGCAACGAGAAGGGTCAGCAGGGTGTACATCCTCTCATGGCTCAAGTGTCGAGTGGCCCTAGGAAGAATCTTTTTTCCTTTACTCGGAACGAGAAGAGAGATGAAGGGATGTGGATTGCTGATGGAGAAAGATTGGAAGAACGATCTCCCCTAAAACTAGGATGGCACATACCTGGTTTCAAGGGGTTCCATAACTTTCAGACCATTCCAAAGCTGATCGACACTCGCCTCATATTCCGATTTCCTAGACAAGAATTAGAAATGGCCCATGATAAATGGCGGTACAAATACTGACCACTGAGCGATGATTTCAGCACTGTCCTCGGAAGAAGGTTCGTTTCTTTTGATGTTCTCTGTTTTCAAAACAACATCATAGAGGCTCTCAACGGCTACCAAGATCTGACGATGAGACAGTGGTTCTTTGCGGATGAGACCGTCTGTCTGGGAACGATATCAGAGACATTTGGAAACCTTCGTATGAGCGGTTGCAATACTTACATCTCCGGCGTTACCCAAAGCTTCACGTCCCAATTTGGCAGCTTCTTGTGCAGCGCCTTCCTTAGAGTTATGAACAGAGTCTTTACCTATGTGTGCATGACCCGGTGACAGAGTTGGGGAACCGCCGGGAGTCGCAGCATCAACTTGAAGCAATTGACGAGGCGCAGCCTTGTAGCTTCGACCAGAAGTCTTACCGAGAGCACCTTGCAGGCTGTGGAAAGCTTCATGGTAGTGATAGTTTAGCCACTAGTATCAATCAAGAGAAGTCTAACGCACAGTGAAGGCCTTTCTCCTCTTCTCTCTTTCGGGCATTATTTACAATCCGTTCAACTTGCTGTTCCATACGAAGCATGGCATTGGGCCGTCTGTTACCGGGCTTCTGCGAAAGACCAAGGCCCACGCCGCCACCCGAGTTAAACTTGAGCACACGATCATCCTGGGCCTGTATTCCCATACGAGATCGCAAAATAGCGCCATAAACTTGAGCATAAAAGTCATCTGCATATGGATCTTGCGTAACTAGTTGAGAGACCTGTATTCTGGTAATAAAGTCCTTGTCCGATTGCGTCATGAGATCATTATACCGTGCCTACGGACATAATGAGTACACGCTGATATTCAGGTGAAGCAACGTACCATGTGGGCAATTTTGGCTGCTTTTTTCCTCCTTTTTTCCTCCATCTTCTCAGCCTCGATAATCTTGCGCATTGCCTCGTGCCGCAGAGCCTCCTGTTCGGCAGGAGAGGCTGCATGTAGCTCTCGTATGATGTCTGTTTGTGAGAGTTCTGGTATCCGATGTTGCAGCAACTGAGGTCGATGCGGCAAGCCATCTTGAAGCGAAACGACAAAATTATTTCCAACAGCAGGGGATTGAGAGCGCTGGCGCCGATTTTGTTGTTGTTGTTGTTGCAGCTGTTGCTGCTGAAGAAGAAGATGAGCCTGTAACTCAGCGGGGATCGGGCCAGAGGGATGTCGACGGTGCGCAAGCTGATTCACAGCATGACTCTGTTGGGCTCTCGCAGCCATTTGACGCTCCATTTCTTCATAGCGCAACTGCTCCTGTAGCTCTAGCAAACGCTGCTGCTGCTCTTGTTGCAGAAGTAGCAACTGGCGCTGATGCTCAAGAAATCGGGGAGAAGAAGATACACCAGGAAACACTCGCGGAGGAGACGTTCGTTGAAGTTGCTGCTGCTGAAGAGCCCTCTGAAACTGCAATTGGTGTTGCTGCTCTTGATACTGGAGGATCTGCTGACGTTCGTACTCCTGTTCTTGCTGCTGCAACAGCTGCTGATGTTCACGTTCACGCTGAAGCTGAAGCATACGCAGAGCCTCCTCTTGTTGTTGCAAGAGAAGTTGCTTCTGTTCAAGCTGTCGTTGGCGAGATTGCTGCGCAACTGCATGCATTTCCACTTCAATCTCCTGAAGGGTCTTGACGCCCGGCTTCATGTTACTATGGCCTGGAGACTGGTAATTGATGGAAGGAGAATGATCCCCATCAAAAGGTGAAAACCTAGAGGTCGCTGGTGATGGACGACGAAGTTCGTTGATGGAGCGGCCAGCGCCATTGTTGCGAGGAAGAACAGAGAAGGGGGACTTGTCATCCCATATCGCTTCCAAAGAGCTGGGTGTCGACCGGACTATGGGAGGAATGAGACGGTCAAGAGTGACTCAAGTGAGCCAAATATGGGTAGAAATCGTACGAGGTTTGGAGGGCCCAGGAACGGGCTGAGATGATTCTGGACTCTGCTCCTGTATAAGACGATGTGCCCCAGGTTCCTGAACCGGTTTAATGGAATCTGGGAAGGCAGGTGTAGAGAAATCAAAGTCCTTGCCTGAATAAAGGATATCAAGAAGTGTCAGGTAACGAAGTGGATATATTTTCATACCAACAACGACGTCGCCCCCAAAGGTCTCGTCGTTCAATTCATCACGACCTTCCTGGAGCAGGTCACCTAAACCGTCGTAACCCTCCTCACCCCAGGTATACACAGCAACGTCTTCAGCAGCGGAGTCCTTGAAGTTGAGCTTTTCCTGTTCTAAATCGTGTTGTTCGATCCCAAAAAAAGACATGAGAGCATTAAGAAAAGAGGAGATAACAAAAGAAGAGAAACGGGCGCGATACCGCCAAATGACTTGGAACCTTCTAATATACATCTCACGATCTAGTCATACAAGTACAATCACACCAATACAACGCGTCTTACGCCCCGCGCCTCTTATGCACAGTCTCTAAAAAATCCAACAGCGTGCTCGCGCTCCATGCCTGCGTATTGCACGAGTCCGCGCAGTATTGTCCGTTTTCGTTCGTGAGCTCGGGAATCCCTGCCCACGAATCATTCTGAATATGCTGTCGAGGTCCCAAAAGTATCTTGTACAGATGATACATTGTCTTGCTCTTCTCCTGTCTCACAATCAATGGAATGCTGAGATATTCGTGCTGAAATAAACAAACCTCTTCGTTTGCCCCCATCATTGAAAAATGAAGATATGCGCGTAAAAAGTAGCCCAAAGGCCATCCCCACTCAGGGCCCTGAAGCAATGATCAACAAATATCGAAATCCAGCAAAGGATATACAAACATTGTGGTAATTCAGGCCTTTTGCGATAGATGGGTCCGTTGAATCATTGGAATTATCGTAATTGGGGCGGTATTGGAGGTCAAGCGGGTCTAATGTCTTCATCCCAAGGGGACCACGCAGAACTTCATCGGCGAGCTTGAGAGCACCAAGCGCCCGTTTATGATCAAACAGCTCTGGCGCAACTGTCATGGCGATCAAGAAATTCGGTCGGAACTGGTAATCGGACCATTCTCTTCCTGGCCCAGAACCATAAACATCCTTATAGATACCCCTACGATTGACTAGCGATGAGTTGACAGCATATTTTGGATCGTCCGAAGGATCTGATCAAAGATTATTATCCAGCGATACGACGATGTAGAGGAAACGTACCCAAAGGTACGTAGTAATACTTCTCAAATGATGCCTTGATCAGATCAGCCCATTCCTTGTATGTAACCAATTTCTTTTTACCGTCAACTATTGTGGTAGTCATCAGTATCAGAATGTGCTTTGAGCTGAATGCTCGACTTACTCGTTGCATTGACACCCTTGAATGGGAATTTACCTGCAGCAGACAGACCATCAAGCCAGTTCAAGGTGCTCCTGAGCAGTCCAGTTATTTCGACAGGAGCGCCATCTCGAGGCGTTCCAGGAACACCTTTCGTGCCCGCTTTCTGCGACTCCCCCATCTTGTCCATCCAAGTTCCACAATTGTGTTCGTTCCCGCCGAAGACAAAACCTGTTTCCCAATCCACATGGATATCAATATTGAATCCTGCATCCATCATCTGCATATCAAGATTTGGGCCAGCATTGTACTCCCTGAAATGAATGCCATCCGCATGACGCTGTACTATCTCCTGGATGATTTCGGCAACAGTACTCGAATAAGCGTATGCATGTGGATCATCCCAAGCAACCCATGTGTCGTCCTTAGGAAACCGCCTCTTTACTGTTTCTGAAAGAAGAGACAGCCCATCAGGAGCGCTTAAAACGTAGTCCTGAATGTTCTGCAGCATCCACCAAGGTGAATCCCGGGAATTATATCTAAGGCATCCTCAGCCGAAATTATATGATGAAGCCTGTTTCAGGTACTTACCGCGGGTTACGGACGGAATCCAGTAGATTAGGAATTAAACCATGTTTCAACGTTGAAGCGAAGGCGAGAATGTGCTTCTTAGCACCTTCAAAGTTTCCTGTCGTCAAGAAAAGGCCTCTAAGTGAAATGAAAACATCGCGTCCCCAACACCTCGCCCAGCCTGCCGAAAAGTGTGGGAGCCCCGCGGCTAAAGATGGCGTTGGTTTTCCAGGACCAAGAGACGCCGATTTGACTAAACCATGTAATTGAACTGCGCAGAGCGCCAAATCATGTGTGAAAGAATGTCCTGAGACTACAAAATCGGAACATTGCTCGATGACAGAGCGACGAGCAGCTTTGTAAGCCGTGGACACGACTAGAGCGAAGTATTTGGGTCTCATGAAGTTTGGTACACCCCTGCAGATACGATCCAGACGTTCTTTAAACCATTGAGCGGGCTTTGCGAGGTTGGGTAAGTTTGAAACTTGACTAAAATACACAACGTTTAGCAAATTAATCATGAATAAAATAAAAAGACATACTGATGAAGGCGTTCATGAACATAGTCCAGAGCCCAAGTACCTTCTCTCAGATGAGTGCACAAGGGATGTCCGAGGTCATTATATCTCATGATGTGACGTAATGGATGCATCCAGCCTTCCAATCCACAGTAAGACAGTTTCCCAAGGCCTGGTACATCGTACACGCCAAACTTGCCATCAGTGGCGTCTCGCTCTTCTCCATCTGCACGATAGAGAACAACGTTAAGATCAACGAGATCGAGGCTGTCAAAGACCTCCTGAGCTCCTTGAGAGCAGAATCCATCGAGTGAGGTATCGAAATTCTGCATTTGTGTCTCGAATATCATGATGCTGCCCGGCGGGAAGTATTCTGGGACGATAATCTCAGCATAGGGTCCCTCAGAGTCCAGGCCCTGTGGCACAACAACAGGTGCCATCTCTACGAGCTCCGAAGGCATTCCCTGGAGAGAAGTCGCTGTCTTCGGCACTCCATATGATGAAATATTGATATTGGCGCCGAAGATGAACTTAGCGCGAGTTCGCCGGAGTTTAATGGGATTAACTGGGGCAGGAATGTATGAGGTATGTTGATCAATAGAAAGTTACCCAAACGTACTGAAACCACGATCCTTAGATCCCTTCGAGAACGCTGTATGTGCTACTAATATGTATCCTCTTTGTGTAGTCGGTTGCACCCGATGGACAACAATATACTAGAACAACAAGATGTCAAAAAACGAAAGACTGCAGAGCCATGAACATACATCATTCTCCTGGTGGACGTGCCCTTCCTCAAAGCCACCAATCACCATCTCCAAATGCAAGTGGTTCAGTACTCGCTTGACTTTAGCTATTCCGCTTTGTTTACCGAGCCCTGTCACGTCATAAAGCCGCTTCTCGGAAACCAAGTTCAAGAGCTTGGGATAGAGATCATCGAATCCTTTCACCGAGCCAATAGCGCTGTAGCTGAATGTCACCAATGCACCAGTAGAAAGTGCGTCCTCAGCTGAACGCTTGTCGAGAGGAGATTCATTGTCGTGCGTAAGATCGTAAAATAGCGCATGAGGAAGAGCACCGTTTAGCGGGCTAACCACGCAGGACCGCACAGGACCCTTTCCGGCTGGTGATGGCAGCTCTTCGCGGCTCGTCATACATGCACCGTCCATGGATCCTAGATAAAGCTCAGTTTGTCATGATAGCGACATCAATCGACGACAAACCAATAGGTTTACCAACTCCATGCCTATATATTAGTCTCGAAAACTCTTTAGGGTCGGGCGCATTGCCACTTTCTCTAATCAGACTGTTGATTCCAAGCTCACGAACGAAGACCAGATCCATGTCTTCGCTACCAGTAAAAAGCTCGGCGCACACATATAAGTCAGGTCGAACGACTCGTGCCGCGTCGAGCATCACAGTGCCCACTTCCAAAGGCGTAGAATGGCAATTATCAATACGAAAACCATCAAAGATACGGGCAAGATCCACAACGTAGGTTGACATGTGATTCCATAGCCAAGGATTGGTTGAAGGAGAAGAGCCGTATCTTAACTTTACACAGTCTCCCCAGACAATAACTTCGCGCCTTAAATAAGCTTTGGACGGTGGAAGAGCAAAGTTTTGAAGAGGATCAGCATTCCAAATCCAGCCGTTGTTGGCAAGAGAGTAGACAAGGGGGTCAGTTTCTGCGTGTGGTGATAAACGAGTGAAGTACGACTCGACGAGGGGATTTCTAGAGTAAAATCAATGCCGTCAGAAAGGACGGAGGCGGGTGGACAATATCCACATACAATTTCGTGATTTCACCCAATTTTGGACCATGAGCATCTAACCTCGTGTACTGAACCCGATTCCTGATATTTTCAATGGCTGCCCGGACGTCCTCCTTCCATTCATCGTATAACGGAACGTTGATCAGATCAACGATTTTGACCCAAGCGTCTCCTAGAGCGCCATAATCAGTGATCTGCGTAAAGGCCGCTTTGACCATGCCAGCAGAGACCGCCGCATCAGACTTGACACAAAATCTTGATGAGAGACTATCAAGACCCTTGATGATACCTCGAGACCTGGCAATATGGGCAAGCTCGACTACAGATCTCCCAGCAACGTCCGGGCCTGACCAGGGTATGTACTTGCCGGAAGTAAGAGCACCTTCTACGGCCTGCCTTTCACGTGAAACGTCGAGAACATAATATTGCCACAAATTTAATCCCTCAGTCATCGATCTGAATGCATCGAGAATGGTGTTGATGTCTCCTTCAGAGTCGATAGTGGTTGGAAGTCCTTTCATTGCAAGATTATCGGAGAATTCGATCATGGCAGTGTCTAGTTCAAGAGCGGGCGTTAAATGAGGGGAATTGGCAGGACTGAAACCTGGGTGCAAAAAGAAATGTCAGCTGTACTGTCACCTTCAGTTGAGGGAATACGGACCTGCTTCAGGATGCTCGATTAACCATGGACTATCATTTGCGGTGTGATTGAGGACGACATCGGTCAACGCTAACAAGCCATATTCCTCTCTTGCAACCTCGAGTACTTGTTTGATTTTGTCGGAATCAGTGCTAATGGTAGGATCAAACTTCAACTGATTTCTGAGAGAATATGGGCTTTCACTTTCGCCTCGCTCCTGCAAAGGCGTCCAATGCAACATAGTGTATCCACGCTGGGAAGCTTCTTCAAAGTGTCTCCGCCATTGTGTAATGGGCCCCATCCACTTGGACACGACTGTCAGGATTGCAAGGCCGTTCAGGGGCAGGTTGACATATTTGTCCCCGCTCACGATCGCACCACCATGATCAGGGGATAGAGGCTTTAGAGTCTGAGAATCCAAGATAGGACTACGGGCTTTGATTCTGAGATGAGGATCGATGTTGAAAAAACCCTTGCGTCCCTGGATTCGTTGGCCAGGCGTATCGCTATCATATTCGACCCAGTAGACGAACGCACCCGCGTGCGATATGGGAAGATCAATGTGAATGGGTTTAGAGTAGTCTATTGGAAGTCTGTACGCATGTCAGAGTAAATATATGCGATAAGATTGCGAAAAACGCGTACCTTCGCTCAGCAAAACGATCACGTCCGAAGATTCCACCGTCAAGAGGAAAGTTGGTTTTGAATACGCCATTTCTAGCAGCAGGGGTACCTGGATCGATCGAGACACGGAGAACATATGGAACATATGCGGGAGGCAGGCGTATGTACTAAGGCACAGTCAGCACCAACCAAGACGTGTGTGAAAGAATCACACGCACTGAGCGGTCTTTGTGTGGGCCACCATCTATATCTAAATGCAGCTCGTAAACACAGATCGGAGCATCTCCTGGTCGAACTTGAGATTTGAAAAACTCTATCCCTTCGTCTGCAGGAGTCTTGGGAGTCGTCGGGGTTATTGGAGCATCAGAACTCGTTGTAGACGATGGCGGAATGACAACTGAAGCCAGCTTTTGTGGCTGCAAATTCTGCCTTTTTGGTTTCGCCATCGTAGACAATAGAGAGTCGATGGGAGATGGCTGGGGTTGAATTCAAGCTGCAGGCCTTCATATAAGTATGAAGTGTGATGTCACTGATCATGATTAGGTAATATCACAAAGTCATGAATGCCTGAACCCTCAGTTCGACTATGTTTGTCATATACTAAGAAAGAGGGAGACATAGTAAGAAGGGTCTAGTAAGATTATTATTATGCAGCTGTCCCGCACCAGCACATTGGGACAACATGATTAGTGAGCCAGGCCCGGCAAAATCCTCAATCCGTCCGAATAACTGCCTCTGCAAGGATTATTGGGTCAGATTCCAATTGCACAACTGAGTGGGAAACGACGAACTGAAGAACTCGTATGAAAGCCAGCAAAGTGCCGTGCTAGGCATGATGGTCAACACGCGCGGAGTTAAACCCCGACCAAAACCCTTGATACCGTCCCTTCTCCATATCACACGAAATGCATCCGTCATTCCTCTGCAATTCCGAATGTCCGAGTCTGCGGAAGTTCCACGAGTTTGCAAAATTGTTTTGGCTACGTCCAATGGAGTTGTCACGGCAGCCGCAACAGCCCCGGCGACAGCACCTGAAACAATATGTGTTGTCGGTGAGTATTGATGTGAAGGGTTCATAAACCGTTTGAGCTGTTCATAAACGGTGAACTGAATCGCGTTGAATGGTATTGAGATAGCCAACGTTGTTGGATAGGACACGTAGAAGGCTGCGAGGCCTTCTTGACGGAAGACCGTCCGTGCGCATGTGAATACAGAACGAAATTCAGACTTGTGTAGCTGCATCCGTTGCTTGACGACTGAGTAAACGCAATACCAATAATTAGTGTGCACCACCGTATATCCATCAGAAAAATTTACTTACCGTCGAAGGGGTTCATGAGAGCATCACTGGCAATAGTCGCTGAAGCCCCCGCGAGCGCTGAAGAGAATCAGAAAGTTGACGCAAAAAGGGAGATAAAAAAGCAGCGCACAAGTAGCGACCCACTGATTGCCTGCTTCGTTCCCCCCTGCTAGTTCCTTGACAGCTTCTAGTGTTCCGAAGTGTACCGCGTGAGCAGGACCGGCACCCAACACGACAGACGATACTCCCCGCCATAACGCTCTTAATCCTTCCGTCGATGAAATTCTCGAAAAGGCGTTCCCGACTCCACTGTACACGGCCACAGGAGATGCTGCAAAAACTTGCATCCGCGTCTATTAGAAGGATTTACATCGACAGAAAGGATTAATGGCTCAATGACCGACTTTGATACTGTCAATAGGGAACATAACTGCATGTTCAGATATGCCGGCCTATGTACAATTTTTCAAGTTAGACACCACAAGTACCTCCCGGAATTGGAGCACTCACGAGGGCACCGGCTAGCATATTCACCTAGACACCAAAAAAAGGTCACATACTTTCTATTATCAGTAGGTAAAACTACGACGTACCGCGAACCCCGCATTAGCGGGCAAGGCCTCATAATCTACTTCCTCAGACATGAGTACGACCTGTCGGACACAAATAATCTAGAGGCCGAGAAAGTGCCTGCGCAGCCTGGTGAAGTGGCTGTCTTTTGGAGAGAAATGACCGAGAAAAAGGTCGCGGTGTCGGATCGAGTTAGTTGGACGTAGTGGACGGCGATTGCCCGCGATTGCCCAAATTAAAATCTTTAGCCGAGTGCCTGATTTTTTTACAGCGTCAGACAAGCTCACTCGCTCCTAAGTAGTTGGCATTCATGCGGTTTATTGACACCCACTTTATATGCCATATCTTTCTCAACCGCCTGGGAACACTGACTCAAGAATTGAAAAGCGGGAATCAATAGCGTCTAGTGAGATGGCAGGCGCAAAAATCGAGCTTGTAATATCAATTCTACTTCATCAGTATTTTTCAACAAATTCGTGAATCAAAGATATCATTCCATATATCCTAAGTACATAGTTACTAGCTAGACCTCCTAACTATCAATAACCTACTCTTGGCTGCTATTACACATCACAAACATGCTTCATTGGAGTTGTTGGTCAGATATGAAATGGCTTCCTCCTGCGCAACAATACCCCTGTCCAGGCAATTTGATCCAGGGGTAACCTTGAACACACATTCCCATCCTGCGAAGTTTCTGTTGCACAGCTTCTTCCTTCCTTCTCTCCTCTTCTTCATGCTGACGCCTCTTCCTGAGAGCTTCTGCTAGCCTTTGCCTTTCCTGCTCTGCCTTCTTGCGCTCAAGGCGTGCCAATTCTAATTTACGCTGCCTTTCTTGCCTCTCTGCTTCATTTCTGGCAGCAACAGCTCGTTCAAGTGCTTCAATTGCAGCTCTCTGTTTTTTCTCAGCCTCTGCCCGTTCTGCAATCTGTCGTTTTAGAATTTCCATCTTCTCTTTATCCTTTCTCTCTCTTTCCTCTGCTTCCCTTTTGCATGCTTGTAGTCGAGTCCAAATGGCATCTGATACACCAGGATCACGATTTGTACAACCCACTGATGATGTAAATGCTTGTGAACAATTTCCATTCAGCTCTGGAGGGTGGCTTTGAGCTTGAGTTTGATTAAGAGGTAGATTGGGTTTATGCTTTCGTTGACGAGGCTGACGAGGCTGTGATTGTGCAGTGGTACTTGGGGTCTGGTGTAGAGCAGATGCTGAATGTATATGCATGGTGGATTGTAAATCTTTTCTTCCTTGATTTGGAGTTTTTGGCTGTGCTGGTAGAGGAGTACTTCTATTCTGCTGGTGAGTTGTCCCTGTTTGTGTTTTAACATTAACTGGTGTTGGAGAGAATGTTTGCATTGGAAGATTGTCATGATTTCTGCGTGCCTTTGGAAGGTTTGAGGTTCTTTTTTGTTGCTCATGGAGCATAGTCTCCATAGAATCCAAAGCATCTTCTGTAGCTAGCACTATGGGATTGGTAGGTGCTATGCCTTCCTCATCAGCTTTCAAAAGCGCGGTTTTGATCAGTATCTTTGATAGCTGAATCATATCTCGAGCATTGCCCCATGTAGGAAGTTGAGATAAAGAGAGGACAAGATTTGTCAT
>QLOM01001760.1:0-11831 GCA_003313785.1 Termitomyces sp. MG148 | reverse complement strand
GTGCAATCAGCGGAGGACGCCAGAGCGTGGTTGTATGACAACGGAGCCTTGACAAACGAGGAAGACCCGATAGACGTCGACACACTTAAAGCCGCGCTGTTGATGCTATCGACCAGGAAGGACACACCGACGGAGGTAAAGGTGGGGTTGAGAGCGGTGGCTGTTAGTATTTTACCATTTCACGATATCACACCAGCCACTCATCACACAGGGCCACTGGCCACCGCCACCAATGCTTTGTCTAAATCACTCCCATTGTACGACACACGTATATATAAACGCCTGCGCTAGACGAACCCCTCGGTCAATTATACTGGACTGAGGGGTGAGTAACTATCTTGAAATACAAATTACATACAAGACTGACTGTACCATAGAATAAACTTACGTCTGTTCTTAGGTATAGTTCAATACAGTCAATTATACTGGACTGAGGGAATAAACTTACGTCTGTTCTTAGGTTCTGGTTTCTAACAGTGGCAGTAGGGATGGGCAAACTGAGGATGGAGGAGACGGGAAGGGTGGTGATGGAGACAGTGGGGAAGGCCATGGAGAAGTACAGGGAGGTGCTGGAGAACTTGGCAGAGACGACAGTGCGGACGGTGAAGGAAATGGCAGAACAGGCCAAGGAAGCGGTGGAGAGGTGGGAGGAAGGGCAAGTGGCGGAGAGCGGGGCGGTGCGAAGAGGGGGCGGAGAGGAAGGGACAGAAAGGGGGATGACGCAACCAGCAGCCGTAGGGATGAACTATGCGCAGGCTGCGAGACAAGCGGAGCATGAAGAGATCCTGCAGAGAGCAAAGACCAAGTCAAGACAGATGATCATCAACAGTGTGGATGGACAAGACGGATGGAGCACTCTAACGGAGAAAGAGTTGGTGGAGAAGGCAAAGATTGCGAAAGACATGATGGGGGTGCAGGGACTGGACAGCCCAAAGGTAGAGTTCTTATTAGCGAGGAAGTTGAAAAATGGGGGCATCTTGTATGAACTAAACACAGCAGAGTCCACGGAGTGGCTGGCAAAGCCTGACGTGTGGAATGCTTTCCTGAACAAGTTTGAGACAGGAGCGATGGTCAAAGACAGGACATACAACGTCTTTGTGGAGTTTGTGCTGATTGGACTGGGTGACACACCGGGGGACAGGCTGAGAGTGGTCGAAGAGGGCAACGCTCTACATTCAGGGGAACTCATGACAGCTAGGTGGGCAAGAGCACCGAGGTCCAGGAATGAACTCCAGAGGGTGGCGCACCTAATACTGTCATGCGTGTCAAGCGAGGGGGCCAACAGGATCATAAAGAATGGTCTGGTCATAGAAGGGAAGAGAGTACTGGCGAGAAAGCTAGACTCAGAACTGAGAAGATGTTTGAAGTGCCAGAGGTATGGGAAGGGACATATAGCTACTGAATGCAAACAGACAGCAGACACATGCGGCCTCTGCGTGAAGGAACACAGAACCAAGGACTGTAAGGAAACGGACCTCGGAAAGTATGCGTGCATTAATTGCAAGGCAAGGGGAGTGCGGCACGACCACCTGTCATCCTCGAGGTCATGCCCAGTATTCATCGAGGCCAAGAACAAGCTCACCAAGAGGTCACCAGAACTAAAATACAAGTATTACCCCATGAACCAACAGTGGACATGGCTGAGGACAGATGACACAAGGGAAGCAGTACTCAAACAGGGTAGATTCAGCTCACGCCACAACACTGCGGTGGGAGGCACGCTGGGGGGTGTCACATACAGGATGTCAGGACAGGGAAGGCTGGCAGGAGGAGCACGAGGCCAAGGAGGAGGCCTGAGGGAAGCAGCAGGCAAGGCAATGCTAACATGGCTGACAGAGGCAGGGAAGGAGGCTAACACAGATAGAAGGAAGACACAGACAACCCTAGACAACTACAGATGGGAAGACAGTGCACCCAGTGGCCAGATGCAAGGCGAGGTGACGGACTCACAATCGACTGACACATGGGGTGAACAACATTTCAACGAGTTCATTGCCTCAGTAGAAGCAATGACAAAGAAAGCATGACAGCTGTCCCCAAGCACCACGCAATGAGAGACAAGTCAGAGGACAACGGCAGGGAGGGGGTGCAGAGAGGCCAGTTGATGATCTGGCAACAGAACATTGACAAATCCCTGACAGCGCAGCATGCAATGCTAAACACAATAAGCAGTGACACTGACATAATATGTATACAGGAACCTTACTTTGATTTCAATAAGAAATCGTGAGCGACACAGGTGTGGCGGCCGGTCTACCCGACACCACACAATGAAAATGCAGCGAGCAAAACAAGAGCGGTGATGATGGTCAGCAGGAAGATAGCTACAGATAGCTGGACCAGGCTGGACATATGGAGCATGGACATCGTGGGCATAAGCCTGAAGACAGCAGAGCGCACAGTATGTATCTTCAATATCTATAATGATGGTGAGCATTTGAGAAGCATGTGGGCCCTCGACTTCTACCTCAGGAGTGCAGAGGGCAGGAGGACGCAAGGGCAGGGGGTGGTGGACATATGGGTCGGTGACTTTAACAGGCACCATCCCATGTGGGACCACCCACAAAACACCCACCTCTTCACGAGGCAAAATTTGGATGCTGCAGAGGAACTGATAGCATTGACAATGCGTCATAGGATGTGTATGGTACTCAGGCCACATGTGGCAATGCTGCGAGCAAAAAGCACAAAAAACCTGACCAGACCTGACAACGTGTTTGTTACTGACTCTTTTCAAGATCACATCACACAGTGCGAGGTTCAGTATGCTGACCAGGTGCCAAAAGCCGACCACTTTCCGATAGTAACAAAATGTGTGACGACAGTGGTGAGGAACAAGCAAGAGACCAGCAGGAACTTCAGGGAGGTGGACTGGGGGGAATTCAAGGAGGTGTTGGGAAAGGAACTGGAGAAGGTAGCGAGGGGGAGGATACAGAGGAAGGAGGAGGTGGAGAGGAGGCTGGATGAGGTGATGCGGGCACTGGAGGTGGCAGTTGAGACAATGGTACCAATCGGGAGGGAGGCGGCAGGGATGAAGAGATGGTGGTCAAAGGAGCTGACCATGATGAGGATGAGAGTGTGGGCGCTGGGGAGAGAATCGTGGAGGTTGATCGAAAGTGAGGGCCACCAAGCACACGAGGCTTTTTGACAGGCCAGGAACGAGTACAGCCAGGCAATAAAGGACGCAAAGAAGAAACACTGGGAGGAGTGGTTGGAGTTGGTAGATGCGAGATCCATCTGGGATGCAAAAGCGTTTGTGACAGCAGCACCGTCGGATGGAGGAAGGGCCAGAATGCCAGCGCTGAGGGGAACGACAGAAGATGGAGAAAGAGAGGTGGATGACAACGAAGGGAAGGCCGAGCTGTTCCACAAGGCATTTTTCTACAAGGACCCAGAACCTACAGCAGAGACAGCTCGAGGCGAGGGGGTGGAGCCAGCATTCCAGTGGACCCCAATCACCAACCAAGAGATCTATGCTGCAATAGACAAACTCAAGCCTTTCAAAGCGCCAGGCCTGAGCAGCATTCCAAATATCGTACTGAAGAAAACAAAGTACACATTGGTACCGCACCTTGGGCCAATATTTTGAGCGACATTTACACACAGCGTGTACTCAGAGAGATGGAAAGTGTTCAAGACGGTGGTGTTGAAGAAGCCAGGGAAGGATGACTACAGCAACCCGAATGCCTATAGACCAATAGCGTTACTGGACACAATAGCCAAGGTCCTATCATCATGCATCAAAACAAAATTGGCACATTTCGTGGAGAAAACAAACTTGCTACCAAAATACCAGTTCGGTGGCAGATCAGGCAGGTCAATGACAGATTCGCTGCATGTTTTGACCAACTTCATCAAAAATGCATGGCGAAGAGGCAAAGAGGTGGTGGCAGTGTTTATGGACATCAAAGGTGCCTTTCCAAATACGGTACCACGGGTATTGGCGACAGACATGAGGAAGAGAGGGGTGCCAGAGGAGGTGGTGGGGTGGTTTGAAAGGAAGTTGGAAGGGAGGCGGACGGTGATTGCTTTCGATGACTATAGCTCCTGAGAGATCCCAGTGAACAGCGGATTGGATCAGGGTTGCAACACTTCAGGCCTGTGTTACAACTTTTATAACGCTGGTCAGATTGAGGGGGCTAGAAAGGAGGATAGGGAGCTGGCGGGGTCCTTTGCGGATGATGCATACATTGCAGCGGAAGGGTCAGACCTGAGGGAGGCAGCTAGGAAGGTTGAGGCCATGCTAAGCAGGGAGGGAGGGGCAAGCAAGTGGGCAAAAACGCACTATTCACTGTTCAAGATAAAGAAATTTGTGGGAGTGGGTTTTTCAAAGAGGAAGGAACGTAACCAGGGGGGAGGGAGCAAGTCAAGGCTGGTGGCAAGACCAACCATGAAGATTGATAACACAACGATCACTATGGAACCTGCACACAAGTTCCTAGGGGTGGTGCTGGACCAGGAACTGAGGTTTAGAGAGCAGGCGGCATACACACATGGAAAAGGGATGGCAGTGGCAGCGCAAACCAAGAGACTGGTCAAGATTAATGGGGGGGTCCACGGAACCTTAGCACGGCGCCTGTATCATGCAGTGGTTGCACCCAACATGCTGTATGCGGTGGACGTCTGGTGCAGACTGGACGTGGAAGTAAAGAGAAGACTAGTTAAAGGAGACAGGGGCTTCGTGACCAAACTCAGGAGGGTGCAAAGAATGTGTGCGTTACAGGTGACAGGAGCGCTGAGGACGACACCAAACAATTTGTTGGATGCTCATGCAGGGCTCGAGCCCATGAGCCTATGAATAAAGCGGGCATGCACCATGGCAGCCACAAGAATTGTCACACTACCGAACACAAACCCAGTGCGGAAGGTGGCAACAAGAGCCGCAACATTTGTCAAGAAGCACAGGACGGCGTTACACCACATCATGCAGGCTTGGGGGGAGCACCCAAGTAACATGGAGACCATTGACACAATGAGACTCCCGCCAGACTGGAAGTGCCCAATCAACATTATTCAAGGGGAGTCGGAGGAGGAGGCAGTGGAAAGGGAACGCAACAATGAAGCAAACATCAGGATTTACATGGATGGGTCAGGGTATAAGGGGAGGATAGGAGCGGCAGCGGTGATGTACAGAGGGATGAGGAAGGAGAAGGTGCTGCGGAAGTGCCTAGGAACAGAGGACAAGCATACAGTGTTTGAAGGGGAATGTGTGGGCCAAGTACTTGGAATTGAACTACTGCGGAGGGAGATGGGAGGTCAGGGAAGGGGGATTAGGTCGGTCACAATAGGAACAGACAATCAAGCAGGGATGAAGGCAATGGACGGACCAGGAGGAGGACCGGCAAGGTACATCGTGGACGAGGCATTGAAAGGGATCCAAAAGGTCAAGGAGATCAACTCGGGCATCGAAATCACACTGTACTGGACACCAGGGCACACGGGGATACCCGGCAATGAACGTGCAGACAGGGAAGCCAAACATGCAGCGGACGGCAAGGACACGGAGCTTAGGGGACTCCAGTTCTTCCACAAACCACTAAAAACGTCGAGAGCAGCAGTTTTGGCAGCACACAAGAGGCGCTGGAAGGAGGCCGCAGAGGTCTTGATCCACGCCTCTCCCAGATTTGGGAGGCTGAAAGCGATAGACCCCAGAGCACCAGACATAAGGGGCATTGTCAATACGCTAGCAACCCTGCCGAGGAAGCACATGGCAATCTTGACGCAGTTGCGCACAGGGCACTGCCCCCTCAACCAGTACCTGCACCGTTTTGGCAAAGTCGACGAGCCCACATGCACAGCGTGTCGTCAGGCCAACGAAACAATCAAACACTTCTTACTCCACTGCAGCGCATTTGAGCGGCAGCGACGCGAACTGTCAAAGACAGTTGACCTGGGCACGGAAGCCTTGAGCAAGCTTTTTAGTGACCCCGAGTCCATAAAAGCCCTGTTCAAGTACATCAACAGCACGAGACAATTTGAGAGGACCTTTGGAAACCTGACAATTGCCGAGAACACGATGGAGGCCACGCCAAGGGGGAGGGGGAGGAAGAAGAAGAGGACAACACGATGAGCCGACGAAGACGTCCATGTTTCATGCCTCTTCCCGACTGACCACCAAAATCAAACACCTTTTTCTTCATTATTTTTCTTTAGCTTCCTTTCTGCATTATCTTTTTGTCATCATCTGTTATCTCTTGTCTCCTTCCCACTTACTTTCACCTATTCTACTACATACATTTCTCCCACTACTAATAAGGACAATTGCCCAGCATCCAGGCACAAGGCCACCGCACGAGCGGGGGCCAATAGATCATAGACTACTCGAGACGACAGTGACACTAGGTAGAGTTTTAGATACGAGTAGAACCCGACATAGGGCAAGGCCCCAGCGGGTATAGGAATCCATCATCATCATCATCATCATCATCAAGGTCATGTGGGAGGAGGACAGGGAAGGTCATGCCGTCCATGATGCTTACGGTACCCATGGATGACGTCCGCGGCGTCGGAAAAATCACCTCCAGAGTCCTGGGGCCCGGACAGTTCGCCGGCGACTACGTTGCCTGTCATCCTCGAAAAACGGAGTTGGTCCTAGATCGCAGGGTAACATTGCTCGATGCTTTTGTGCACGTCAGCTTATGTACATAGATAATGCATCCTTCCATCTACTATAGCTATACATATTCTACAAGCTTACCCTCTTCCTCTTGAAAGTCATGTTTGTTTTACCCTCGACTAGCAACAGGATATTTCTAGACTGCCAACTGAAAGAACAAGTAGGCACACGGCTGTCTCCGGACCGACGACAAGTGTGGAGGTGGAGTCGGGATAGAACACTTTGAAGGGCAGAAGTCAAGATGGTGTCGATGGCGGTCAGGGGAGATGAGACGGTGTACCTTTATCACATCATAGACACTCTCACCCAACGTACGAAGCTGGACCTGAAGATGGATGCACCATGTACAAGAAGACTTGGTATATACAACTGGCCTTTGTGCCTCGTGACATCTCGTTGACCACAGCAAGAAGGCAAGGCAAGAAAGCAGGTATCCGAGGCCGCCAGCAACAAACAAAAAGCCACAACATCTGACAATACAATCCAGAGAAACACACATCAAGACAACAAGATTCCCGTGGACCGCTCATCCATCAAAGCTAGTACGGCTCCTTTCAAGACCCTGATCTTCCTCAATAGCTGCGGCTCTGTATACGACCAGAGATGCAGCATATTGCGCAGGTGCATCGCGTTGGGCCCCTCGTGGTATATCTTGATATAATCTAGCGTCGACAAGAGGGCACGGGGATTTGTAGTACGACTAGCTGGCTCCACGCGAGGGGTATCGTTGTATCCGGTTATCGCTGGGGATACCGTATAGTTCTGAGCGTTGCGCCCGGCGTGGAAGGAGAGACCGACCGCGCCGGCTGACCCGCTCGACTTAACCGCGAGTAAGAACTGCCAGAAGGATCGAACGGACATGGGCGTCCATATTATCTCTTCCCGATTCTTACCGTCGAGATGAGAAGCATCATAAGCCGAGTTGAGCATGAGGGCAGCAGTACATCGCTCCCAGGGGGGTCTGCCTCGGACAGGTACCAGCCAAGCAGAACGAGAATATGGTAAAGGTGAGAACAAGTCGGTGCGGGGGGGTATTAGTATAGGCTTCGTCTTTGTGTAGGGTATCAGTTTTAGAGGCCCGTTGAGATCAGGACACGATGATGGGTGCACATGGGGCTGAAAGTAAGCTTAGGATGAGAGTGTGATCAGGTGCGCTGGTGATCCCTACCTGCGGTATGAGCGCAAAAAGAGGACCTTCCTCTATCAGAGGCATTTGTCGAGATATAGACTTCGAATGCGAATCCAAAACTATTTGCTCAGATCTATTATCGAACAAAAAGCTAAGATCTGTGGATTGGAATTCTTCCAGATCCTCAAGAGAAAAAACGTCAACTTGTTCAACAATCGGGGCACCCCAATCATCAACGTCGGTCTGACATTCTTGATCACCTAGTTGTTTTTCATGGAGGTTTTCAAGGAAAGGTGGGTACTGGACCACTTCTGCTAACAATCAAGCTCTCTTATTTCATCACAACCAAAGGATCTTACTTTTTGTCTGACCATTGTTAATTTTGATCAAGGGAGGACCGGCAACTGGGACATCGACCCAGTCCAGAGATCCAGGGTGCGCATCACGTATGAGTCCATATGCACTGTATAACAGAGATTGTGAGGGTTGTGTCGAGGTCGTGCAGTAGTTATGAACAACGAAATCTTTGTCAAAGTTTGTGTTCATGAAGCTCTCCGAGTTCCGAACATCAGGTTCCGAATTAGTGAGTTTTTTTTTTGTATTGAAATAAGTAGTCCGAGATGATATTTATTAACTACAATCAGGTAAACGTAATAAGCAGCCGTGGAAATCACTGTTGGACTTCCAAACTTTCCCCGAAGGCCTGAAGCCTGGCCCGAAGTATCTCCTGTCCGTTGAAGAGGATCATTGTAAGTGATTGCGAAGGTCAACCCACAATTCAACCATTCTGCCGAAAAATCAACGCGCAGAACTAAGTAGTATCGTAAAGACTCAATCCAAAGAGGTAAAAGCCCTTATCTTTTTCCAGGTTTGACTTCTGGTGCACAAGGCAACCTCCAGTGACGTATGATTCGCCGAGATTGCTCGGTCTATCTTTAAGCTTTTTACGGTAGGTGGCTCGGCGTAGGTCAGACAAAGTTTTTGGGGCATGGACAGAGTACAGTGCAGCGGCAAAGGTCGACCCGTCTCTAGGGGGCCTATTTTTGGTCCGATTGCAAGCCGCCCTGCACTGTACATGAACGAACCGAAACAACGCGAAGAGAGCTCATGTTTCGGCTCCTCATTGAGATGCGAGTTTATTTGATGCGTAGGAAAACATTCACACGCTATGCTGAATTTGTAGTACATAGTCGGAAGTCATTTCTGGACCATGGGGGTGAAATCAACATGGGTCATATGCATCGGCCTCCTAAAGAATCTACTGCGTTTACGCGCAACGGAAAACATGTGAATGACCCCCGGACGAAACTTTGGAGTAAAGCCGATTACATATGACGATGAATGATCAACCTTGATCGATTGATCAACGGAACGACAGAAACCATCAGACTTTAAAACCGATATCCATCAAAACTGACTGCAATGTCGACTCGAGCATCCATGGACACCCCTAGCAGTTATTTGAATTCCACACGGAATCGGACACCCGTGATGAGTTACTTCGTCTCCGTTAACAGTGGATTGGTGTAGAGGGGTGGAAGCTTCAAGGGTTCATCAAGAAAGGGAAATGTCGTGTCTTCTTCGGTATATGCGTCGACGAGGAAGGAAGCATTGGCGATCTCATGCTCGAGGCCGAGGCAGCTAATGGCAGCACTCATGCTATAATCGTTGTTTTGAATGCACCTGGAACTGAAAGAAGACACCGACATAACACGTGCATTAGAACAAAGGATATGATATGAGATCAAGGCCATGTATTCGAGACCAAATAGCCTTATCGGAGATACTGGAGATGGCATTGAATGGAAGAATCTGTAGTTTGTACAGCAATTGTATAATTTAACCAACATTTTACGCGTCTGAATGGTTTCGACACCAAGGACTTACGAGTGGGCTCCGTGGAGCGAGGTTCTACACGCGTAGCTCAAGAAAGCCCTTTTGAGTATAGCTGTTAGATATACTTATGAGTTCAGGTCGGGCATCGAAGGGTGGGCTCATATGATGTGTCTGCCGATGGTTATGTGGGCATAACAAGTGATGCACTTGACGTGGCCATTCGGGTACCTGCCGAACACACTCCTATCTCTCTCAAATATATATATGCGAGAGGCACCAGAGTATGCCGCAAGAGTTGGAAGAGAATAGTTGGCCATGATGGTAAGCGATCGTGCCGTTTCAGCAAGCTTCAGCTCCCACGCCTTTTCACAGGCATCCTCTACCGCAGCTTCCTCTAGCTCTGTTAACCAGCACACTCACGTTCAATCTAATGAGACAAATGTCGCGCAATCTTTTGGACCCTTTAGATTGTTTCGCGATGTCGATACAGATGAGGAGACACCACTACTTAGTAGTGTACAATCTCCCAAGAACCCTGTTGGAACCGCAACCCTTTCGGAAGGGGCTTTCATGGTAAAGATATGGAACCCGAGAAAAGCCAAAGGTGATGCTCACTTAGATGTCAGTTATTCAAAACCTTTGTTGGCACAGGCGTCTTGTTCCTCGGAAAAGCGTGCGTTATTGAGCTCAGAGCTGTCGCGCGTTTGCTGAAGAATCGCCTTTATAAGATTTTTCAATGGTGGCCTCCTCTTTTCTCTTACAACGCTTGCCATAATCGCTGTTATCTCCGTCTACGTGTTCCATCTTCTTTTGGAAACCAAGTTTGTTGTGTCCGGCAGCTTTGAAGGTGCGTCGTATCATATTCCTTGCTCATTTCCTCTCATCTTCTTTCGCTCATCCGGCAGACATTGCTGGAAGCCTATATGGACCTCGCATGCGCTATATCATTCTGGGGTCCATATTCATATCTCAACTTAGCCTTTCGTCGGTTTACACTATATTTGTGGCGGAGAATCTGCAGGCGAGTGTTCTCTCCCTCGTTCCGATCTTTCTTGACGGATTTGCATTTCTCCAACCAGGCATTCATATTGGGCGTAACCCATTGCGCCAAATTAATTCCAATCAATCATCTCATTCTCCTCCAGCTCCTCGCCTTCGTTCCGTTTTCTCTTGTACGAGATATGGCGAAATTGAGTTCTACGGCTCTGTTATCAAATGCATTCATCCTGTCGGGGCTCTTGTACGTCTTTAGCGTAGAGATTTCAACAGTTGCCTCGCAAGGTGTCGCAGATATCAAAATGTTCAACTCTAAGGACTTCCCATTATTGATTGGGTCAGTGTAAAATTAGTATGGAATAGCCTGTATACTAATATTTGGACAAAAGGACAGCAGTTTTTACGTTCCAGGCCATAGGACTCGTACGCTATATTATCCTTTTCAAAAGTTTCGCCTCACTCGTAGATATTTCAGTTCATACCAATAACTGATACTTTACGTGAGCCACACAGGTTTCCTCCTGTCGTGAAGGTAGTCATGGCCGCGGTAACTCGTAGGTTATACGTTCCGCATCCCCTCGTACATTCTTTTAACGTATTTCAAGTCGTATTTGGAGCTGCCGGTTCTCTCGGTTACCTGGCTTTTGGCTCCAAGGTCGAAACAACTATCCTCATCAACCTCGACTCGTCGAGGCTCTCAGTACAGATCGTACGTCACCTTTTACCTACATTTGCCTCAATCTCCATGTAACTTATACTCATGGAGGTTCAACTCTTCTATGCCCTGGCCATCCTTCTCTCCATCCCCCTTCAATTTTTACCTGCGGTCGATATCCTTGAAAACTGGCTATTCAACTCACTCATTGAGAAGCGCAAAGTAAGAACCAATTGGCAAGAAAACGCAGTTAGAATTGGACTGGTTGGGGTCTGCACCACGATCAGTTGGGTTGGGAAGGCAGACTTGGGGAAGTTTGTAGCGCTCATCGGATGTTTTGCTTGGTGCGTTGTTGTTTTAACACATGATGACGTATCACTGATTGTGGGCTCAGTGTGCCCTTAACGTATGTGTACCCACCAATGTTGCACTATCGCGCATGCGCAAGGACGACGAAACAGAAGATAGCGGATGCCTTACTCGTGGTGTTTGGGGTTGTGGTGTGTGTGTACACAACTATGCAGACGGTGAAGGTAATAAGTTTTTATCTGTGCTTAGGGTCGGGTTCACTGATCTGTGCATCACTTTTAGCTCATGCT
>QLOM01001757.1:0-20843 GCA_003313785.1 Termitomyces sp. MG148 | reverse complement strand
ACATATTATGATTTCTTGATGAAAATCCGAAGTCCGCTAACACGTCGGGACACGGTCTCGAAGTGTACATGTCCGAACGGCATCCCCTCAGTACCAGGATCTATGAACTCGTCAAGGAGATTGTTCCCAACTTTAAACGTCAGGAAAGCGAAAGCTCCAATAACTTGAGGACATTTAAATATTCAGCCGATCTCGTCAAAGGCCCAACCCCATTTCTTTCTTGCCACACCATCCTATACAACTCCAGCCCCGCTTGCTACAAATATTGTAAACTTTTTTCCGCCGTGTTCATGCCACAGACCAGATACATCCTTCTGCCTGGCCCACTCATCACTACAATGCTTTTTTATGTCATATATAGTTAACCTCCTACATATCCTGTACTGTATTATTGCACATAATAATCTCGGAACAGTGCTCTGTTAGACGTGCCGTCCTGGTTCAGATTCAATCGGCAATAATGTGACATCTGATGACAAAAGTTTCGTAACTTCGTGTTTTAGGCCCTTGATTCCTTCGAGTGGCTTCCACACTCTACCATGAAAACAAGTCTATAAACGTCTAGCTCAGATACTAGTCTATTGATATCTGAGGCCCAGTTGGAAAAAGGGGACAATTTGCAACTCCATGTTTGTGACAGTAGATATAATTAGTTTTCTTGGTACTTATGTCATATGTAAGTAACCTCAAGCAGGAGCCTCCGCTTGACTAACTTACATGTCACTTGGATTACAAGAAGCAATTGTAAATGACATGTCCGTGAGGACCGGGGTAGCGGCAAGAAATTTTGCAGTTATCACCTTCCTCGATAAGAAAAAGAAGCAGATCACTTGAGCTGATGAACGAGTGGGGACGAAATTCCAATGGTGAGATACATGTCCTGATGATCGTGTCGTGACCGGCGCTAGGCTTGAGGCTTCTTGTGATTTGTGTGAGTTGTGGGCGTTGAGCGGGGTGTAAGGATAGCAAGGGCAGCTGGGACAGAGAATGGCATGGACGACGAGCCGATGGTCGGTTGCTAGGTGATTGGCGGGGGGAGCCGACGGTTGGCAAGGGCGCGGAAGGGGACCGGGAGATGACGTCAACGTGGGGCCAGTTGCTTGCTGGGAGGCGACAATAGGCCAAAAAAATAAATTTTTATAAAATTATAAAAGCGGTAACGGAGTGAGACATTCTTCCATCCAAACATGTCGACTGCCAGCGTAGACGTGAAGCCAAATGGCCATGCAGCCCAACCCAACGGCCATGCAGCCCAATCCAACGGCCATGCAGCCCAGCCCAATGGCCGGACAGGCATCGTTCGCTCTGGCGCACCCTCTCGCGTCACCCTCTCTCTTGGTCATCTGCCCTCCAAGACCGACATCAAAGCTCCATGGCCTCGTACTCCAACCCGCGTCGACCCCAACAATCCCCCGTGGCCTGCATATCGTGGCTATCATGAGTATTCCTTTGCCCATGCCACGATGCAGTCCAGGCTCCCCACTATTCTCGGCAAGGCCATTGAGGATGCCACCCGCACTCTCAACGAGGAGTCTTCTGAAGAACGTATCGTCGATCTCGTCGCTTGCATAGAACGCATGGGTGAACTCATGACCGATCTCAGTGGCAATGCAAAGCTGAGACCCATTGTCGACGATAATGAGGCTGACGTTGCCCTTTGGAACAAGGAAATTGCCAAATACTTCCAAGGTATTACTGTTATCCCGTCCTTCATGCACACTCGCCGTTATAATGTTCTAAGGGAAGGATTTCATGAACGCGCCTTGGTTGTTTGCTGAGGCCTATAAGTATCGTCGCCTGCATGAAGCATTTAGTGTCAGCCGACATTGGCGCGACTATGATGTTTTTTACAGGCAAAAGGTTGGTTCAGAGATTACGAGTCTGGTTCACTCACAACTCTTCTCTTAGTGTGACACGTTCTCTCGTTCCGCTGATGCCGTCTTTGAGCTGTCTATGCGTTTCGCTGAACCCTTCAAGCTCCCAGAGGCCCTTTCTCCAGAGGAGCGTCTTGAGGCTGAGCGTCTTATGTTCTTGGAGTTAACTCAAGGTTTGTCGTCTTCATTTGCCATCAAACTCTCCCTTGCTAACTCAACGGCAGTTTGCCTTTGGGGTAATTCAACCGATTTGTCCCTATTGATCAACATGACAGAAGAACAAATCAAATCACTCCAATCCACCGGAGGTGATCACCTTGCTGCGACCGAGAAGAATATCCTTGGAAACCACCTCAATCGTCTCTGGGAGACTGTCAAGGAATTACGTGAGAAAACAGGTGGAAGGATTGATTTCGTGCTTGATAATGCCGGCTTCGAGCTGTATTGTGATTGTGTATATGGTGAGAAGGATACATTGCTTGACATGTAAACATTACCTCAGCCATCCACAGCGGATTTTCTCCTTCAGAGTGGTCTTGCAACACAGATTCGCTTCCACGGAAAGCGCTATCCGTGGTTTG
This sequence comes from Termitomyces sp. MG148, assembly GCA_003313785.1. Classification (NCBI taxonomy): domain Eukaryota; kingdom Fungi; phylum Basidiomycota; class Agaricomycetes; order Agaricales; family Lyophyllaceae; genus Termitomyces; species Termitomyces sp. MG148. The sequence goes on along the minus strand of QLOM01001757.1, from coordinate 18,388 downwards.
TGTCTGATGTGACTAAGAAGGACTGGGAATGGCTCCTCAACACCATGTGCTACGGCCAATTGTTCCCGAAAGCGACCGATCCTGAGTTGGAGTCTTTACGAAGACTTGGTAAGCGGTGGAAGGTATGCATTTATTTACTTATGATTTCCACGCCACTTCAGCTGATGGTGTGATCAGCAATACGAAAAGGAAGGCAAATGGGTATACGAACAGCATCCATTCTGGTGTACAGGCTATACCTTTTGGGAAATGCATGGCGAAGCCCCTGATCTTTTTTTGCACCTCTCGCGTTCCGACTTGGTGTATTTCAAAGGTGATCTCAACCACCGCAAACTTACGTACGATTGTGCGGCGCCAGCTAGCACGCCATTTGAAATCGCAATTGGTCCTATGGCCAATTCTGCAGGTGCACCGAAGATTGCGAGCTTACGCACGATCAAGAGCGATGTCGTGGTTGGATTGGGCGATCAGGGAGATCTGACAGCAGAGAATCTGGATAAAACTGAACCGGGCTGGAAAATAAGTGGGAAATATGTCAGTCAGTTTGTATATCTACCTCGGCATGCACTCATGGTATCATTTTAGGCCGTTGTACTTTTCTCCGAGGGGCGCCCAGGAGAAAAAGTTCGCTTTGCCTAGATGGACAAGCACGTGCCTTTTAGGAATTGTATAAAAGCTTTTTTCTTTTCTACTTTCATCCACTACGTTCTCTTTTTCAAGCCTGGTAGCTGAAATTCAGTATCTTCTATCCACGTATCTTGAATAAATGACTGAATCTTATAAGAGAGTCATTCATGTGTACTGTTTTTCTAGCAAGAGGATAGGTCGCGCTTGAGAGCGTGAGATCCACAAGGAGACCTAGCTCGATTACCCTCGCCTCTGAATTCTGTGTTGTGGCGATGGAACTCATTCATACATTCAAGCACTGCTTCATGGGCATGCGGACGTTGGCTAAACTATCACACACACAAGAAGGTTTCTGTCGAAATTAATCTTAAAGTAGGCAGAGTAGGTAGATTCTATGCAGTCAAAGTAGCTTAGAAATGATGACGACCGTAATTGGTTGTCCATTCTATCGTTACGAAGGGATTCAAAGGGAGTAAATATCAGATTGCATATGGCCTTGGAAGGATTTCTGATCGTTCAACATGTAATGCCGGAAGTTATAACACTGATATAGACGTCGGCTTTAACATAGCCATTGAGATAAATATAAATGGCAAATGCTGTGTGAAGATTCTTGATAGATTTGGCGGAGAATTCTGGAACTCAAAAACAAAGCGCACGATGGCCGGGTCCTGGCATGTGTCGAATCATACTTTTCAGGCATGGTGGGAGTATATTATTTACGAATTGGTATCATTTGGTACCGAGGATCAAGACAGCACATGCAGAGTTGGATTTGAAGCGAAAGCTGGGAGAGATTAAGTCCGTCTTAGTGGCACCAGAAATGGATCTTTAATCATGTTCCATGATCTCTGGAACTGTCAAGTGTTAATGTCCGGAGTCTTAGGGCTGCGGACCTGAGGCCTTGAGTTGTGGGTCCTTGGAGTACTACCTATAGCTACCAATCGCTGAAGGACCGGCACCTCAGGCCTCAGGGTTTCTTTTAGAAATTCGAACATTGAGCCTCAATGAAATCTGTTTATATCGCCGGCAAGCCGCAATGCAGGGCTAAGAGACGGGGCCAAAATAAGTAATGTACTCTCTCCTATAGTGTGTAGTGGTGTTGGTCATGGTAGTTTGTGTGAAATTTAGTGTCTGCTTGACGGCGACGTTACGTACACAACAGATACGAAGTAGAGTACAAGTATAAGTTTTCCAACTCCCGATAAGGTTGTTGTCCCGTGATACATTGCCTGACGAGATAATTAATGCTCAGCCACTTCTGATGCTCCAAATCTTGGAAGTTCCATTCCGTCATTTTTGTGCCGAGTAGGACGCCTGGTCAGCTGAGGCTCAGTGCTAGCTTTGAATATTGCAGAAAGTTCTGCTTCATGATGCACATTTTTGGACGAGGCTTGCTTCATTCGCAGAGGCACAAAGGGCCTTATTTCATGGACTGTGTTGCATACCTCCATCTTTGAATTTGAAACCATCGTTTCTGGGTGAGCAAGTTTTCTTCACTTACGGACTAATCAGTATTTTGCCCAACTCAGTCCAGTCGACCAGAATCCACCGGAAGACTTTTGAAATCTGGTGTTTAAGGTGCCTATTGCAGGAAATTGACATTGAGTTCAATCAACCGTCCACAAGAAGCCAATTCCATTGTTTTTGGCCATGCCTTCTTCACAGCTTGGTGTGTGAGACAGTATTTCTTCTGCTGGTAATCTATACATAAGGCGATCGTCTCTTAGGAAGCCTACAGGTTATCGTGATAAGCAGGACTTGTGAGAGTCTGCGGTATCTCGCTTCGAGAATTCATCCACGAGCTCAAAGTTCGATTTCTTGGCAACTGCGCCTTGACGTTTCAGAAATCGATCTATTCATATCTCTCCGTGCGTGCGAAGACTGCGTATTGATCAAGTTTCGTTAAGTACAAGTACAAGCCCTCCATCATGCATCAGCACTAGTAGTATTGAAGTTAATCAATGACTTGAATGACTGACGGTCAAGTCAGAGACAAGAGATGGTGTGTCGCTTTTTTGATAATTCATCTATACTAACAAAGACAGAATTCTCTTCCCCAAATATCTTTTTGACGTTCATGGGAAATAGCATTTCGACTTCGAGTATGGAAGAACTCTTATTATTCTATTGCCTTCCACATGTGCTCTACAAATAACATGTGGTTTATATTGTACAGCATTGTCGTTATCTCGAATGATCTCACTGCCCTGGGCAGCTGGTCTGTCGGTGAGAAATTCTATGATACCGACTGTACTATCTTGATAGGGTGTTTTCCTATAAAGACAGGCTGGAATTCAGTATTCCCCAGGTCCCTTTCCTCGCAATGTTTTCTGCTTCCCTGTTGTCTACACTGCTTCTTGTCTTGGCGGTTTCTGCCAACCCAATTGTCGTACGGGAGTCCCAGGTCAAATTACCGCTTGCCAGACGTCTCAATGTTACGAGTGTTCACAATCTACTGCGACATGATGTGGCCCGAGCTAAATCTCTGCGTGCACGCGCTGAAGCCAAGCTCAGCGGAGCATCTGACTTTCATACACGGGCAGTCATCGACGAGCAAGTTGATAACCAGGCGGTGACCTATATCGCGTCAATCGGAGTGGGAAGCCCAGCAACAACATGTGAGTCTCAGAGGAATCACTTCGCCCTTATAATCTGACTCCGTCGTGTAGACGATCTTCTTGTGGATACTGGAAGGTTGCAATTCAATATTCATGTATTGCTATCCGTTGTATCTTACTTAATCTATCAGCTCAAACACATGGGTTGGGGCTACAAGGGCTTATGTTCGGACAGGCACCAGTGTTCAGACTTCAAACAGGGTGGTACGTTGGGTAGCCATGTGCTCTGTTCAATTGTTCATGTTTTTCCGCAGTCTGTGACCTATGGTTCAGGATCCTTCTCTGGTCAGCGTCTTTCGACAAGCCACAGCCAGCTACTGATCCCACATCACGTACATTAGGTACTGAATTCACCGACACTGTGACCATTGCGGATGGTCTCGTCATTCCCAGGCAGTCTATCGGTGTCGCGTCAAGGGTAAGTCTTTAACTCCTGCCTCTCCGTGCCTTCCATTGAATACAAATCCGGTTAGTCGTCAGGCTTTGAAGGAACTGATGGTATCATTGGGTATAGAAGTTTTCAAATCTTCTTTGGCTAATACTAATTAATTGATCACATCAGCATTGGGCCAGTTGACCTCACGTTAGGTATGGAATGTGATTCTGTACCATCGCTTTTTTTACTTCTCATGCTACAGGAACTCTTTCACCCGCAATTAACAGTCTTATTCCCACCGTTACTGACAACGCTTTCTCTCTTGGAATTATCACCTCTGATTTACTTGGCATCTCGTTTGAGCCCACAACTTCCGTGGAATCACTCAATGGAGAGATAGCTTGGGGTACACCATTCTGTTTCCATCAACTCGTCTTCTAATATATTGTTGATCAGGTGGAACGGATTCTTCCAAGTTTACAGGCGCCATATCCTTTGCGTAGGTCATGGTCTTCAGAGTAGGAAACACGAGTTCTGATGATTCATGACGCAGCCCTATTACGAGGACACCACCTGCAAGCGAGTTCTGGGGAATTAGCCAGAGCATCAGCTACGGCTCTGGGACAACTATTTTGACTGAAAATTCTGGAATCGTCGACACAGGTGCAATTGTGGATTCCATTTTAAGAAAGCGCAAGGTCTAACGAATAGCTCTCAGGAACAACTTTGCTCATGCTCGCTTCTGACGCCTTTGCTCGCTATACTTCTGCAACTGGAGCTGTACCAGACAACGCGACAGGTTTATTACGTCTCACCTCAACTCAGTTTGCAAACCTGCAAAGTCTCTTCTTCTCAATTAATGGCGTGAGTTTACCTATTTATTCAGCCCATTAATTGCGGTGTCTCAAGCCATTTGTTAGGCAACGTTTGAGTTTACTGCCAATGCTCAAGCGTGGCCTCGTGCGCTCAACTCAGCTATTGGAGGTACAGCCAACAATGTGTACCTTATTGTTGGAGATCTAGGAACACCTTCTGGCGAAGGCTTTGATTTCGTCAATGGCTTTGCCTTCCTGGAACGTTTCTACTCTGTCTTCGACACTACCAATGAGCGTGTTGGTTTCGCCACGACCCAATTCACGACGGCCACAATCAACTGAATGGATATTGTTGAAGTTGAGAGAACTTGTACCTATATAAATACAAACACAGTCCCGGTCCAAAAATAAATTTACGAAATTTCATGGATGTAGACCAGATATACAATCAGTCAAGGTCATCCTCCCAACCACCTGGAAGATGGTCGTCTCTACTACGTGGTCGTGTAGTAGGGTCTGAGTTTGATCGGGTATGCGTAGGTGGCCTCGGTCGTCCGAGCCCAAAAAAAGAATGCCAGAGATCAGGGGAATCATGTTCCTGCCCAGAAAAACGACTCTGGTTAAAAGATGGACTTGCAGTTCGGTGACGATGCAAATTTGAACCCGATGTTAGAGCTGGAGGATAGTGATGATCTGGTTGTGGAACGAGGGCGTATCTGCATTGACGTAAGTTTCTATCATTCTATCTTGAATATGATGATTGACCTGCACACAGGACATGTGCCACTCGACTTCAACCAGGGAAGAATGCAGGGCTCGTGGAAGGGATGTGTGCATGGTAGCGTTATTACGATCTGTTCAGCAGGGTCCTCCGTTTCCAGCTTAAATTGTTCTTTACAGACGGCGCAATCCTTTCCGAGTGTAAGGGCTAAGGAAACACGTGAGTATCGTTTACAAACTTGATGCGGACATACACTTGGTAGCTAGTACTTCTCGTGGGAGCCTGGATACGACGTCTTCAGACGCCGGAACTGGTCTATTTACATTAGACTCATTCATCAATTGAGTGATAATTTGATCCAGAGCTATCGAGGTAAGAGACGATTAAGCAAACTTGGATGTTAAGTTTTTTTACCTTCCTGATTAAAAACATAATCTCCCATCCTCCCGATCATCGCGGGATTTCCAAAACCCATCCGTCCCAGAAAATTATCTCCAAAACGTTCAGCAAGGAAAGTCAAATACTGAGCTGTGATACCCCCGGTGGCGGCACGATTAGTGCTGCTGAGGTACCTGTAGAATGTATGGGAATTAGGAGTGGAGGAGCATGTCCAATCTCACTCTGACATTGTTGGCACTCGGCCAGAATCAAGCCTATCCGGTGTCTGGCGCGATCCAGAGCCCCCCAAGCGAGATTGGGAGGAAAACGAGTTCCTCTGAAACCCACATAATCAAACACAATGCTGAGCTGAATCAGACAAGACCTACTACGGAAGTTCCATTTCTTGTCACGGTACGGGGAGAAGTTGACCCTTGTCCTATTGCATGATCGACAAGTTGTTGTAGGTTGACTGCAAAGCCAAGGTGAATGACGCTACCAATGTAGAAGCTCAGATGTACGTACAAAAGAAAGTTTCGACACCAGGTGAAAAGTCTTCTCCATCGTAATCGCCTTGACCGTGCGTAAACTCTCGTGGATCATCGTTAGGATTTTCCATCTATGTGTAATTGAGCATGGAAAACTACAAGCACTGGAACTTGAACCAACTTTCTCAACAAAATCGCTTCGACAGGAAGCACAGACAGGGTGAGGCACCTGATTTTAATTAGGTTGGTACATTGATCATGGCGATGATGGCCCACCATGAGGGGTCGCATTTCTGCATTGCACTAGGACAGGAGGGGGTTGTTCATTTAATTCTCATTGGAAAGCAAAGTCATACTGACCTCGTGGCAAAACCACAATGTTTCCCTCAAAGGCATAATCAAGGGCAGAAAGACGAGGTGGGGTGGACTAAAGAAGTATCTACTGACAGAAGTGATATCACTGTAACCATTGTGACAGTCACACTGGTGGTGATTACCGCGCGGTCCGCGGACTGCATACTATTTTTTTTTCTTTTTTTTTTTTTGGAGTAGCGTAATCGGTGCGTCGGCGTACGGCGTCACCTACGAACCCGCTTGGCTGCACACCCGGGATCAAAACCGGGTTCCTTCAGAGGACAGCAAGATTTTTGGCTTACGCATCATTGTGCTGGCAAGTTATCTGCATAGCCACAAGTTATCTGCATAGCCACAAGTTATCTGCATAGCCACAAGTTTATCTACATAGCCACAAGTTACCTGCATAGCCACCCATCCATTTAAATTACTAAGTTATCTGTGCCTTTGTCGTTGTCGTCCAAACTTAATATTGGCTGGTATACACCCTTTTCTGGTTCTCTGCACATATATTAGATCTACGTCATTGTGATTTCACCTCTATCTTGTGAATTTGAACCTTAGGTTGGCCTTGAATCCGAAGAATGTTAGGTTAGTTTCTCATACAATAATTACTACTATTGCCACATATTAACTGCGTTTTAGACCATCAATACCTCGATGATGACTTCAATGACTTAGATGTGTTTTCTGATGATTTTGGCTGGAGTACACTGGATGAGATTGAACACAATGCATATCAAGGTGTTTATTTGATTTTACTGACTTAAAACCATATTCAATGTTTTATTCACAGCATCTGTTCCATCACAAAACCTTCAAGATACATGCACAGGCCTTACAAATGCACTCAACAAGAGTGATTGTACCTTGGGCTCAACACCAAACATGGTTTTTGTTGACCCTCGACTTGTTGATCTTTGGCAGGCCTCAAAACAGTCACAGGCATGTAAGTTCTTTCTCAACATGAATTTACTTTTCTTTGTGTGTTTGAACTTTTTCTAGCACCTTTTTTTACGTCTAAAAATGTACAAGACTACGATGAAGATAGTGATGATGGAATGGACTCGGAAATTGATGAGGAGTTGTTTAGTTCAAAAGATAGGGAGCCACTTGGCATGAAGGATCACAGCACTGTCCCTATTCAAGGTATATTTCTTTACTTACTCTGCTACTATAAACCCTTAGAAATTTCCTATAGCCTGGTTCAAAAAGCCAAAGAAAATGTCTGATTGGTTGTACAAGTTCTTTGGTGACATCATTGCACCTCTCATTTTTTTGAAGGAAGGTCAGAAGCTTGTCAAACCACCTTCTATGTCTGAGAAATATTCACAAACGTATGCACCCCCAACATTCTGGATATATCAACCTGAACCCACAATATTACTGGTGCAACACCGATTTGATCCCACAATTCTTTACCGGCCCCATGTTTTTCTGTGGCTTCCTCATTTTTATGTGTCTGTCCTTCACTGCCCATGCTGTTCTACTGGTATACTTCAGAAAAATGGTGCACTCTCTCCTCAACGCATAATCGATATCAACAATTCATTTTACATTGTAACTTGGTCATACAACTCTTGGAAAGGGTGTAAAGCATACTTTACAGGTTGGAGCAAGGAGCTGAGGGACTCTCTTCCATAATACCTTTGTCATGCATTTCCAGCAATGCTCTCATGCAAGGGTGGGCTATCTCAAAATGTTGTATTACAACTTCGAGTAGGAAACCAGCACAAAATGGGCCCTAGTGATGTTTGTTCACTTCTTTTTGAGATGCACACACTTTGTTTCAGTGTTCTTCAGGTGCAATATATAGAAGCTGTATTTGAGATGGTACAAGGAAGACAGGAACTGAGTAAACAGGCTCAGCCAATGTTGCATGCCTATGTTTTTGAGAAGTTTCCAAGCTTTGGTGACTTTTCAGATCCTCAAGGCTATGCAGATTTTGTACCATCTGAATTTTATTTATCGCAGATGCTCAATAGAGCAATTGAACTTGATGAACTTGATGCCAACCAGCACACTGCATGCCTAGCTCCTGATCAGCTAGCAATTGACGATTCACACAAGGTAAAACTTTTTAATCTGTGATTTATTAACTGACGTTGCAACTATAATAGATCAACAAACACATTGCAAAGGTAGACGGTGTTCCAATCTTCACAGCACTGTGGACTTGCATGGACTCTCGCTATATACGATCTTAAGCCTTGACTCTAACAAAATCTCATGAAGAGCATGCTGGACTACTTGCTGGCATTGCAAATTCTATCAAGCGCTATGGTTTTTCTGACTCTTCCATCATATTTTCTGATGATCCTATCAAGGTAAATATCACTCAGTCTTAAAAATATGCTTCTCTGATTATTGCATTCAGGATAAACAAATGATATAATGCTTTTCCGTCACTTGCAAATTGCAAAAAATCTTACTCCAGTAGCAGCTGCATATGGTTTAAAACCAATTGAAATTCCAGAAAATGTTCAGATTCTGGTGCTTCAAAGCATGGAGCTTATTGATGCAACACTGGGATCTCTTTTAGCACCTCTTGATTCTGACACAACTGCTCATCTTTGTGCAAGTGTTGATGCAGAATGGAATATCTCAAGACAGGTAGGAGTATCTATTGTCCAAATTACTCCCTACATTGAACCAGGCTCAATCTTCATTATACCAGTGAGTTTTTTAAAATTGTAGTCTATTGTAGTCCTCAAGGCTGATATTTTGTATAGCTACACAAATTTAATCAACTTCCAACATCTTTTATCCGCTTTTTATTGTCTTCACAGATCTTTAAAATTGGTTCAAACCTCAAAGGTGACCTTACTCGCCTCAAGAAGCAGTTCCCTGAACTTTCTCTTATAACTTCTTTTAATGTCATTGAACTGAAGGACTACTGTGTTCAGCATAGTATAATCAAACGTGGAGCATCAGGATTTCTAGATATATTGGTAGAAAAGGCTTTAGGCATGTATCTTCCAAAGGATAACACACTTTGAAAGAGTGACGAATGGGAGGCTAAGGATCTTCATGCCAACCTTCTACAATATGCTGCCCTTAATGTATATGCATTGTACATGGTTTTTTCAAAAGCCAGTGAACTAGTGCCACTAGAAACTGTCTCATATGAAACTGCACCAGGTACAAGAGTAGGGTTAGTGATGCATGATAGTAGAGATATTGTTGCATATGGGATGGTGTTTGCAGACCAGCCAATATCTCTTGGAACAGTTAGGGTAAGAACACCAAGCAAGAATTAACTGGTAGTAGATGTGTATGAGCTTCTAAACCCATCAGCAACTGCAATTCTCCATCATCTTTCTCATTCAAGCCAGGCAACCACAAAGTCTGGATGTCTTACTCTTGGACAGCTTCGTAGTGCATTATCCTTGACAACAAAATTTCAAGTGGTTTTTCCTGTTTCATTGCTTGTGTTTGATCACTGCAAACCTCCTGTATATACACTTGACAGACTCCAAAGATTTTTATTGACTAATACTTGAACTTAGCCTCCTTCTACATTACCTGACTCAGAGATGTGTAAACCAAGCCTTGAATCTGCAGCAGCTCAAACAGATTGGAATAGTGCCATTGATCCTGTTCTCATTGATAACAGCATAATTTCTGAAGATTCCTTTTTTCCTGATAACTCAAATATGGACCTAAATCTATCAGGTTTTTCTAATAAGGTAGATGTAGTTGATATTGAAATGCTTGAAGCATTTTCACAGGCCTTTCCAAAAAAACAAGGTGAGACTCAAACTCCCAGCTTTTTTTGAATAGAGAATTGTTAAAAATTGTTATTTAGAACCTGGTTGTGTCTCTGCTTTAGCATCAAATACAATTACAATTCTTCAAAATCTAATCAGCTCTCCACAGACATCCAATGAGAATTATCAACGGATCAAGAAGGACTTGTTCCATACCTTTTGAATGGTCCCAACCCCCTTGAACCATGGTGTTCGGCCTCTCTATCTTTGTGCTCTTTGAGATTATATGATGCATTGGGATCCTGATATTTGCAACATTGTTGATTAAACTTGTCATTGTATTTTCAATCTTACCTTTGACTAGATGCTCATTTGCCATCCTTGGTAGATTGCTGAATGTACTCCTCGTTATGTTCCTTGTTCAAGTATTCTTGTTCCTGCTTTTCAATTTGTCTTTGAAACATTTGGGAATGCTATTGATGCAACTACAAAGCAGCCGTTTTTTTCTCAACTTGCTTGGAAGAAAGCAGAGGATGTCATGGAGCTGGCACGTCAAGGTTATCTCTCTGATATTGATGGAGTACCAATGTATGAAAGGGCTAATGTGGATAAGTATGGGCTTCAAAAGTGGGTATGTCTGAGAGAAACAAACAATGTCAAAGGAGGTCCACATGGAGATATTTATCGCAAGTTTGGGGCCTTGAATGGTATGTTTTGTATTGTCTCAACACACCTGCTCAATATGATAACTTATGTACAGCTGGCCCTCGACTCACAGTAAACTATTTGCAGAATCACCGTACTTGTCAAGGGACCCATCTCCGGACCATGTCCAACCCTATTCCGAGCTTAGTCCAACGATACACCTATTCCTAGCAGATCTGACCGGCTGCTTGGTCCACCCTTTCCCCTTCCATCTTGTAGTAGTCAGCCTGAATGAGTCACATGCCTAGACCTTAGCATCAATTATTGTTAGTCATACTCCTTTACATACCAGGGCCCAATTAGTAAACAGTATTAGTAATAGCACAGCCACCAATGTAGTATATATAGGCAGCCTGTGAGATAGAATATCCCCAGGCTGAACAATAGCAGTGTTCTTCTGGTCTATCCACCGAACTGACCGTAAGCTTATTTAGCGCTGTCCGACCCTCTGTTAGCCTTGCTTGCCTCTTGCCCGACTCTTGCCCACCTCTGTGCTCACTCAACTCTTGCTTGCCCCTCACATCGCTGACTCTGTGGAAGGAGTTCCACAGACGTCAAGCATTTCCCTTACAGTATCTGGTACAATCTCCAAGTATGAAGATCAATATTGTTTGTTCTAGGGCTCATAACTTTCTCTTCTAGGCATTTGCAAAGCATCTTCATGGTGTTGACTGGGAATATCATCACAATCTTGGACTTATCAATCGTACTGCATTCTTGCTCAACTATCTTGCTGATGTGATGGACGGTGCTAGTTCTTATAGTTGATGGGTCAATGGAGATCTTTACAACAGAACAACAGAGCAATTTGGTATTTGTAATGTTCCTGGTAAGCTGCTTGCTGGATTCTTTACCAAATGTTCTTAATTTTTATATTTATACAGATGGCCTTTGAACAAGACTTCCCATGGAACCATACAATGAACGCGCAGCTGCAGCATTCCACAAACTTAATGCTAGTGATAATTGGCTTCATTGTCGTCAGGGGCTTGCACTTCCTGTTCTACCTTCAACTACTCTACAGGCACAGCAATACTTCTTTTCCAAGATTTGTGACTTTGCCGCTCTGGCTAGTGCAGCTGGAAAGGGGCATATTGATTGGAAATCTTTTGCAAGGGAGTGGAATCAAACTGCGGATGGTAAAAACCGTGTTTACATCACTCCTGAAGTACTTGCAGCCTACGGAAAAACCTGGGACAAAGCAAATAATGTATGTGCATTGCAGGAGCTTATTTCTAGTGAACTCCAGGATATACAAAGAACTCGAGAAATCTTTGCAGCAACTGACATGCTATTTCCATCCTTTTTGACATCAAACCTGACATCTATCCAACCATCACAAGGTATAATAGATAATATACTCAATGATCATATCAACATTTCTGCATCCTTGGATACTGAACTTGCTCTTTTCCATCCCAAAATACCTCTCTTTGTGCCAGACTGGGACCCACCTGGGTCAGTCTCCAAATCTCCAGCCCACATGATCCCCATGTCATCCCCCACAACATCTAGCCACATGCCAGCTCACAATATTGTCTTGGCTCTACCCTCAGTGACTAACAAATCTTCAATTCCGCAACAAAGACTTGCCATAGATACAGAAACAGATCTTGAAGCTCAGCCAACTCAATGGAGGTGCATTTAAGTAGCTGGACAAAGAAAAAGAAAGCTGAGAACCTGCTGTCGCTGTTTGCAGGAAGATTGTCAAGGTAACAGTGACATTCTCCACTGTCCTGAGCCCTGCAAAGTCCTGTGTAAAGTATGCAAATGCACAACCAGATGTCGTGGTGTTGACAATGGTTGTAAATGTACATATGTATCAAGTGAAATGGTGTAGCTGTCAGGGGACTCCTCATCTCTTTCCTGTTCTTGTTCTTTATTTCCTTTTCTTATCCTTCTTTTCCTTTCTTGTCTATTTTTTTACCTTTAGTATAGTTCTCCCTTACCTTCTTTTACTGGTTCTGTCTGCTCTAGCTTACCTAATAAGCTGCATGTGATCCGGTAAATACCAAGTCACATGCTATGTCCGAGTTTTTCACTATTTAGGTTAAGGTTAGCCACCTTGTTGATCTGTATAGTTGTTTCCCATGCTTCTGAAGCCTCAGAAGCGTCAGTCCTGGCATAGAGAATCCTTAGATTTGTTCTCTTTGGATTTCCCTCTGCCAAATGAGTAGTTATTGTTGTATTACCTATATATACTTTGGATTTCCCTCTGCCAGCTGTGTGACTGAGCCATAGCCTCCAGAGGTTGCCCTTACAGTAGCAAATAGATCATAGTCAAATTCTTAAAATCTCCCTTTTTCCTTCCTTTTTCGTGTGATTTGGTCTGGCAGGTACCTAGTACAATGATGAGTAAACCAGATTTTTGTCTCCACAGAGAAATGCTTGTACGCACAAGTGTGGGACTAATGGCAATTTAATAGGACTCAGCCGATACCATCTCTGTGCCCACTACTCACTAAAACCCCATCATTTGTACCCCTGTGTGTACCATTTAATAGAGACTCTTGTGGGGGCTTCACGCCAAAACCTGTGTTCTTCCATGTACCAGATACTAGTGGGGGGGAGAGCACTCTCTTACCTAACTTCTTATTTGTGAGGCACAAGTCCAGATCAGCATGTTTTGTCATCTTCGCATTCCATTTGTTAGTGATTTCCACCAGCGAGTGTGAGAAATCGTTGTTTTGAATTACTCATTGATGACGCCCAAAAGTTGCTAAGCACTGTTAAGGGTAAACTGTACCTAGCTACTGTGAAAGGTAATGTGTTGGGTGGTTGCTAGTTGAGAGAGAGTCCAGGCAGGGTCCCAGAGACCTAGTTTGTTAAGGAAAAATTGAGTAATTGGAACAAAGGTGCTTAGCGATCTAAGCCATGTAGCCTGCAAGGCGCTAGGGTGCCAACAGTTGGTAGGGACTTGGCAACGTAACATAGTTGAAGTGTGCCCGTATAGCACCTAGACAGTCGGCAAGACTGGCAAAGAAGCGGCAAGTCTAGTGTAGTTAGTAAACTGGTAAGTCCCTTAGTGACTCTGAGGAACTTAGTGTGCGCAAGTTGTGATCTGAACTGTGGGGATAGAATTTGATGCTCTTAAGACAAAATATGTACAGTATTTATAGGTGCCAAGTCGCCGTGTTAATTAAGCTATAAGTCGCTAAGTAACAAAATGGGGAAGGGATTATGACAAAAAGAATAGAATGTGAAATAGCTAACCTGCGGCGTCTATCAGTCGGCAAGCGCTAAGTCACCAAGTGAGCACTGAAATCAGGCAAATACATGGTGACTATCCTGGGGTCTGAAACAATCAAGGGGGCTGGCGTCGCCAAAGTCGCTAAGCGTTGGTAAAGTTAAGTGTTGCTAACCGCTAGGCACCAGGGCTGAGGAAGTGACGGCCTGCTGATGGCCGCTGGCAAGTCGTTAAACGCGTAATCTTATAAGGCGCCGGCTATCTTTGATTGGTGACCTGTTATCGAGCCCGAGATCATGTGTGTGGTCCGTGCGCTAACAGTCAGGTGGGTGAGTCCTGTGGTCTAAAAGTCCCGTGCGCTAAACATCCCGTGGTTGCCTAGTCATGTGCAGTCCGCATTGTGCCTGATTGCCTGAGTGAGCCTCCAAACTCCTATCAACAAAAGTCGCTAATTATAGCTTTGCTGCACTGAGCCCAGCCCAGGTCTTATCATCTCCTCCCAACTGAAAAATTGACTGTCCTCAATCAACCTCGATGTCACATGTTGTTACTTGGTCCATGCGCCTAATCCCTGTCCTTAAAAGGTTTGGCAACCATAATTGTAACTTCATCAAAATCCCCTGTAAGCAGGCAATTTCTCTTCCTCCCTTTCTATCCGCACCAATGTCCTCTGCCCCCGCCGCCACCGATGCCAGCGCCCGCGCGCTGACCTTTATTTTTGACATGTTGCTATTCTTAGCATGGCACCTTGGCAATGGTGCTGACGCTTCTCAAGAGCTGGTGGTAGGAATGATGCGGCTGCTGGAGCAGTGGGAGAGCCATAAGTCGTCTGGGGTGGCGTGGGAGGACAAGGAAGTGTTGCAGGCGTGGTGCGTTGCCTGCGCTACCAAGCACGAGGGCGCTGTGTGGCTAGTGCCATTCAAGGCTCTACTGGTATGTGTTGTTAGCGACTTTACCTCAACTTGTAGCTGACCATTTAGCGATCTCCCCCCCCTGCCGTCCTCTCCATTGATGCTGAGTTGGCCAAAATTCTGGGTGGGGCCCCTTCTCTCCGTCCTGTCACTAGCACCCCAGTGGCCTTGTCCTTGCAGCTGGCGCCTCTTCCCGTGGGTCTCAGCCAGCCGGCTGAGGCCAACCTGACTACAGTGGGTCGGGCGCCACATTGTGCTCGCCAGGTACGACGTGTGGCCGCTGGCGACGAGAGCCCTGCGCCAGCGGCTTCTAGGATGGGCTCCTCAAGTTCTTCTCCGTGCAAGGTACGTGTATTTTCTTAGTTGCTTTGCCGCCAGGCGCTAACCGTAATTCTTCTAGTCCCGCAAGTCGGCAAGGATAGCGCCCATGTGCGAGGTTAGTTCTTCCTTTTTGGTACCTAGTTCTTAGCAACTGATTGACTTTTGCAGGCGCCTACCCAGACTTTGTTTACCAATGCAGAGTTGAGAGATTTGCTGGCAACCAGGCGCTTGGAGGTGGTGCTGGATACTGGGATGGAGGCGGGTGTGGTGATGGAAGGTGCGAAGGGTAAGAAGACAGTGGCGCCTGGCCAGCGCTAGGCATACAAAAATTCTAAGGGCGCTGTAAGTGATTCTTGCACCTTTAGCGACTGTTCTGACCTGATTGGACTTAGTGTGATAAATGCTGGGCCGACAATGACTCCAAGGCTTGCTGGTTCCCGACTGGGATTTTGCCCTGCTATCGGTGCGACGCCCTCAAGCGGGTGTGTACTTACAATGGCTTCAAGTCCCGGGAGCACGGCAAGGAAGACCCAATCGTTAAGCGCACGTTTGAACGGTCAGTACGGGTTAGGCGGGCTAGGGAGTTTGTGCTGAGGGAGTGAGCGTTGGTGGAGGCTGGCGGTGTCGCCAGCATTACTGAGGAGAGTCTGGCGCTGCCGACTTGTCAAGGTGATGGACCTCGGCCGCTCCTTTTGGAAGAAGCTGCATGGCCAACCATTCGCTGGCCTCTACTGAGGGGCAGAACGTCCAAGGAGAAAGGGAAGGCCATAGCGCGCGAGGGGTTGGTAGAGTCAGCAAGTGGGCGTTCGGTCAGTAAGAGGGCAGGTTCCCCTCTGAGTCCTGCCAGAGAGGCCAAGCGCCTCTTCGTTGGTATGGCCTCGGATGGTAAGCTTTCTGGTTTCTTCTGTGATTATTTAGCGACTTCCCGTTAGCAGAGATGGACTTTGAGCCTTTTCCTTGGCAGCGGCCTTCTTCCGTGGCTAGGCCTAGCAGCACTCGGTAAGTGAATGTCAATTTTTTTTTTTTTTACTGAGTCGGTTACTGATCTAGCTTGGTTAGTCATACCCCTTCTTCTCCCGTTGTTAGCGACTTGGAGGAAGACGTAGGGGAAACCACAAAGGTGCAGGAAGGCGAGGAAGGAGAGGAAGGAGAGGAGGAGGTAAGACTCCTCTTCAGGCGTTGGGTAGCGCTAACATTTTGGCGATCCCAGCTGGCGACCGCTTGGGAGATGTCTTCTAGCGACGAGGAATTCGAGCAGGAGGAATGCCCTGCCCCTGTTGCTAGGGTGGATCCTTGATGGACCTCCCTTCCTGCCTCTAGAGTAACCGGGAATGACTACGAGTGGTTGGGTGAAGAACTGGTGTACTCGGTTATCGGAATGCGGTCGCCTGAGGAGCTTGAGCAGTTCATGGAGCGAGCGGCGGGTATGGAGTCAGTAATGGCGTGGGAGATGAGAGCAGTAGATGCTGAGATGGCCGGGATGAGGATGCGGAGGAGGACACTGGGGCGCAGTGTCACCATCTTGAGGCGCTACCAGCAGGATTGCGAGGAGGCGCTGGCTTGGCAGGAGAGGAACAATGTCCAAGCCAAAGACCTCTTCCCACTCCCGCCGTTCCCCTTCCCGTCCGACTGTGATCAGGCCTAGTCGCTAGTGCCTGTAAAAATTTTTGAACATTTGTTTAGTATTGTCGTACGTTGCTCAAAGTCAGAGAGAAAAAAAATGTAATATAAAATGTTTTGGGACTTGCAATATTGTGTGAAGTAAGAAATCGGTAGCAAGAAAGTCTGTGTGTATAGTAAGGGAATGGGGATTGAAAGGACTTGTGAAAGAAAAGACTTAGCAAAAGTGATGTTTTAGCGACTTGAGTTCTTAAGGGAACGCTCAGTAGATCATCATGGTGGAAAACCCTTGTGCCAGAGTTGCGCAAGGCGCCAGGCGCCTATAGGGCGCTAGCGCTGCGTCTTGTGGTATGTAAAGAAAGTCTGTGTAGTAATAAAATCTTAAGAAAGATAAAGAAAAATGATAAGTAAGAAAGGCTTAGCAAGGGTGTTAGCGACTACAAGTCGTCTTCTTCTGGATGTGGTAAGTCGTCATCATCTAAAAGGTCGGTTTCTTTGAGTTCCCTGAGTTTGGTAGTATCAATATCTAGCGCCTCCAGCGGTAAGGGTATTTGTTCACGTGCTAAGTAGAGAAGGAGGCGGAAGGCAGCAACCGGTCTGTGCAGCACTGATCCATCTAATTCACAAAGCACGTAAGCTCCTCCACAGTTGCAAGAGATAACTACCAATGGTCCTAGGTAGCGTGGGCGCATCTTCTTGTTGTGGGTGGTCTCAATCTTGGAGTTCCTCATGAGCACTAGCGACCCACGACTGAAGTTGTAGTCCTTGATGGTGGCGCTATGATCGGTTTCAAACCTGAGGGCGGCTTGGCACCGGGCGCTAAAGACAGTTTCATATAAGCGCGCTAAGTCTTCACTGCGTCGTTGAAGGTCGATAGCTCTTCTGGCGATCAGGTCGGTAGTGGACAGGATGGAGTTGGGCGCAGGTTGAAGGTAGGTTGCCTCCACAATGTTGGCAGGGAGCAAGGGGTGGGTGCCAGTAGCTGCATAATAAGGTGAGCACTCCATGCGTTTGCGTATAGTTACCCTTTCTGACCAAAAGACTGAATAGGTTGCTTTGCTCCATCTGGACTCGTCGCCATCTACCACCTTGAAGAGAGCTTGGCGCACGTCAAAGTGAGGTCGCTCCACCAGGCCATTAGTGCGTTTGTTGTAGCCGGAGATGCGGATGTGGTGTATATTGTACTTTTTGGCAAGGTAGGTTAATGCCTTAATGATGAGGGCACCATTGTTGGTAACTATCTCTCTTAGCACACCCCAGTGGTGATAAGACCGGGGCTGGGCTCAGTGCAGCAAAGCTATAATTAGCGACTTTTGTTGATAACAGTTTGGCGGCTCACTCAGGCGACCAGGCGCGACGCGAACGACACATGACTAGGCGACCACGGGATGTTTAGCGCACGGGACTACCAGACCACGGGACTCGCTCACCTGACTGACACACACATGACCTCGGGCTCGATAACAGGTCACCAATCAAAGATAGCCAGCGACTTATAAAGATTAAGCGTTTAACGACTTGCCGACGGCTATCAGCAGGTCGCCACTTCTTCAG